>JAPDHH010000148.1:0-38708 GCA_032158285.1 Phytophthora sansomeana
GGTATTACTTCGTTCAGTTACGTATTGCTTTTGCCGAAATTACAGGTCCGTAGCCTTAATATTGACGGAGATAGCGACACCGTGCTGGTCTGACGGAACGGTGACAAACTGGCGTCATTGGCCATGCGCATCCTGTTCACCATGTCAGGTTGTATCAGTTTGCCGAAATTACAGGTCCGTAGCCTTAATATTGACGGAGATAGCGCCACCGTGCTGGTCGACGGAACGGTGACGATTGCTGGCGTCATTGGCCATGCGCATCCTGTTCACCATGTCTGGTTGTATCGGTTTGCCGAAATTACAGGTCCGTAGCCTTAATATTGACGGAGATAGCGACACCGTGCTGGTCTGACGGAACGGTGACAAACTGGCGTCATTGGCCATGCGCATCCTGTTCACCATGTCAGGTTGTATCAGTTTGCCGAAATTACAGGTCCGTAGCCTTAATATTGACGGAGATAGCGCCACCGTGCTGGTCTGACGGAACGGTGACGATCTGGCGTCATTGGCCATGCGCATCCTGTTCACCATGTCTGGTTGTATCGGTTTGCCGAAATTACAGGTCCGTAGCCTTAATATTGACGGAGATAGGCGCCACCGTGCTGGTCTGACGGAACGGTGACAAACTGGCGTCATTGGCCATGCGCATCCTGTTCACCATGTCAGGTTGTATCGATTTGCCGAAATTACAGGTCCGTAGCCTGAATATTGACGGAGATAGCACCATCGTGCTGGTCTGACGGAACGGTGACGAACTGGCGTCCTTTGCCATGCGCATCCTGTTCGGCATGTCAGGTTGTATAGATTTGCCGAAATTACAGGTCCGTAGCCTTAATATTGACGGAGATAGCGACACCGTGCTGGTCTGACGGAACGGTGACAAACTGGCGTCATTGGCCATGCGCATCCTGTTCACCATGTCAGGTTGTATCAGTTTGCCGAAATTACAGGTCCGTAGCCTTAATATTGACGGAGATAGCGCCACCGTGCTGGTCTGACGGAACGGTGACGATCTGGCGTCATTGGCCATGCGCATCCTGTTCACCATGTCTGGTTGTATCGGTTTGCCGAAATTACAGGTCCGTAGCCTTAATATTGACGGAGATAGCGACACCGTGCTGGTCTGACGGAACGGTGACAAACTGGCGTCATTGGCCATGCGCATCCTGTTCACCATGTCAGGTTGTATCGATTTGCCGAAATTACAGGTCCGTAGCCTGAATATTGACGGAGATAGCACCATCGTGCTGGTCTGACGGAACGGTGACGAACTGGCGTCCTTTGCCATGCGCATCCTGTTCACCATGTCAGGTTGTATAGATTTGCCGAAATTACAGGTCCGTAGCCTTAATATTGACGGAGATAGTGCCACCGTGCTGGTCTGACGGAACGGTGACAAACTGGCGTCATTGGCCATGCGCATTCTGTTCACCATGTCTGGTTGTATAGATTTGCCGAAATTACAGGTCCGTAGCCTTAATATCGACGGAGATAGTGCCACCGTGCTGGTCTGACGGAACGGTGACGAACTGGCGTCATTGGCCATGCGCATTCTGTTCACCATGTTAGGTTGTATCGGTTTGCCGAAATTACAGGTCCGTAGCCTTAATATTGACGGAGATAGCGACACCGTGCTGGTCTGACGGAACGGTGACAAACTGGCGTCATTGGCCATGCGCATCCTGTTCACCATGTCAGGTTGTATCGATTTGCCGAAATTACAGGTCCGTAGCCTGAATATTGACGGAGATAGCACCATCGTGCTGGTCTGACGGAACGGTGACGAACTGGCGTCCTTTGCCATGCGCATCCTGTTCGGCATGTCAGGTTGTATAGATTTGCCGAAATTACAGGTCCGTAGCCTTAATATTGACGGAGATAGCGACACCGTGCTGGTCTGACGGAACGGTGACGAACTGGCGTCATTGGCCATGCGCATCCTGTTCACCATGTCAGGTTGTATCGGTTTGCCGAAATTACAGGTCCGTAGCCTTAATATTGACGGAGATAGCGCCACCGTGCTGGTCTGACGGAACGGTGACAAACTGGCGTCATTGGCCATGCGCATCCTGTTCACCATGTCTGGTTGTATCGGTTTGCCGAAATTACAGGTCCGTAGCCTTAATATTGACGGAGATAGCGCACCGTGCTGGTCTGACGGAACGGTGACAAACTGGCGTCATTGGCCATGCGCATCCTGTTCACCATGTCAGGTTGTATCGATTTGCCGAAATTACAGGTCCGTAGCCTTAATATTGACGGAGATAGCGCCACCGTGCTGGTCTGACGGAACGGTGACGAACTGGCGTCATTGGCCATGCGCATCCTGTTCACCATGTTAGGTTGTATCGGTTTGCCGAAATTACAGGTCCGTAGCCTTAATATTGACGGAGATAGTGCGACACCGTGCTGGTCTGACGGAACGGTGATTAAACTGGCGTCATTGGCCATGCGCATCCTGTTCACCATGTCAGGTTGTATCGGTTTGCCGAAATTACAGGTCCGTAGCCTGAATATTGACGGAGATAGCACCATCGTGCTGGTCTGACGGAACGGTGACGAACTGGCGTCATTGCCATGCGCATCCTGTTCACCATGTCAGGTTGTATAGATTTGCCGAAATTACAGGTCCGTAGCCTTAATATTGACGGAGATAGCGACACCGTGCTGGTCTGACGGAACGGTGACGAACTGGCGTCATTGGCCATGCGCATCCTGTTCACCATGTCAGGTTGTATCGGTTTGCCGAAATTACAGGTCCGTAGCCTTAATATTGACGGAGATAGTGCCACCGTGCTGGTCTGACGGAACGGTGACGAACTGGCGTCCTTTGCCATGCGCATCCTGTTCGGCATGTCAGGTTGTATAGATTTGCCGAAATTACAGGTCCGTAGCCTTAATATTGACGGAGATAGCGACACCGTGCTGGTCTGACGGAACGGTGACAAACTGGCGTCATTGGCCATGCGCATCCTGTTCACCATGTCAGGTTGTATCGATTTGCCGAAATTACAGGTCCGTAGCCTGAATATTGACGGAGATAGCACCATCGTGCTGGTCTGACGGAACGGTGACGAACTGGCGTCATTGCCATGCGCATCCTGTTCGGCATGTCAGGTTGTATAGATTTGCCGAAATTACAGGTCCGTAGCCTTAATATTGACGGAGATAGCGACACCGTGCTGGTCTGACGGAACGGTGACGAACTGGCGTCATTGGCCATGCGCATCCTGTTCACCATGTCAGGTTGTATCGGTTTGCCGAAATTACAGGTCCGTAGCCTTAATATTGACGGAGATAGTGCCACCGTGCTGGTCTGACGGAACGGTGACGAACTGGCGTCCTTTGCCATGCGCATCCTGTTCGGCATGTCAGGTTGTATAGATTTGCCGAAATTACAGGTCCGTAGCCTTAATATTGACGGAGATAGCGACACCGTGCTGGTCTGACGGAACGGTGACAAACTGGCGTCATTGGCCATGCGCATCCTGTTCACCATGTCAGGTTGTATCGATTTGCCGAAATTACAGGTCCGTAGCCTGAATATTGACGGAGATAGCACCATCGTGCTGGTCTGACGGAACGGTGACGAACTGGCGTCATTGGCCATGTTCGGACCATGGGTTGTATAGATTTGCCGAAATTACAGGTCCGTAGCCTTAATATTGACGGAGATAGTGCCACCGTGCTGGTCTGACGGAACGGTGACGAACTGGCGTCGGCCATGCGCATCCTGTTCACCATGTCAGGTTGTATCGGTTTGCCGAAATTACAGGTCCGTAGCCTTAATATTGACGGAGATAGACGACACCGTGCTGGTCTGACGGAACGGTGACAAACTGGCGTCATTGGCCATGCGCATCCTGTTCACCATGTCAGGTTGTATCGATTTGCCGAAATTACAGGTCCGTAGCCTGAATATTGACGGAGATAGCACCATCGTGCTGGTCTGACGGAACGGTGACGAACTGGCGTCATTGCCATGCGCATCCTGTTCGGCATGTCAGGTTGTATAGATTTGCCGAAATTACAGGTCCGTAGCCTTAATATTGACGGAGATAGCGACGCACCGTGCTGGTCTGACGGAACGGTGACAACTGGCGTCATTGGCCATGCGCATCCTGTTCACCATGTCAGGTTGTATCGATTTGCCGAAATTACAGGTCCGTAGCCTGAATATTGACGGAGATAGCACCACGTGCTGGTCTGACGGAACGGTCGAACTGGCGTCATTGGCCATGCGCATCCTGGTTCACCATGTCTGGTTGTATCAGTTTGCCGAAATTACAGGTCCGTAGCCTTAATATTGACGGAGATAGCGACACCGTGCTGGTCTGACGGAACGGTGACAACTGGCGTCATTGGCCATGCGCATCCTGTTCACCATGTCAGGTTGTATCGGTTTGCCGAAATTACAGGTCCGTAGCCTGAATATTGACGGAGATAGCCACCGTGCTGGTCTGACGGAACGGTGACGAACTGGCGTCCTTTGCCATGCGCATCCTGTTCGGCATGTCAGGTTGTATAGATTTGCCGAAATTACAGGTCCGTAGCCTTAATATTGACGGAGATAGCGACACCGTGCTGGTCTGACGGAACGGTGACAAACTGGCGTCATTGGCCATGCGCATCCTGTTCACCATGTCAGGTTGTATCAGTTTGCCGAAATTACAGGTCCGTAGCCTTAATATTGACGGAGATAGTGCCACCGTGCTGGTCTGACGGAACGGTGACGAACTGGCGTCATTGGCCATGCGCATCTGTTCACCATGTCTGGTTGTATAGATTTGCCGAAATTACAGGTCCGTAGCCTTAATATCGACGGAGATAGTGCCACCGTGCTGGTCTGACGGAACGGTGACGAACTGGCGTCATTGGCCATGCGCATGTTCACCATGTCAGGTTGTATCGGTTTGCCGAAATTACAGGTCCGTAGCCTGAATATTGACGGAGATAGCGACACCGTGCTGGTCTGACGGAACGGTGACAAACTGGCGTCATTGGCCATGCGCATCCTGTTCACCATGTCAGGTTGTATCGATTTGCCGAAATTACAGGTCCGTAGCCTGAATATTGACGGAGATAGCACCATCGTGCTGGTCTGACGGAACGGTGACGAACTGGCGTCCTTTGCCATGCGCATCCTGTTCGGCATGTCAGGTTGTATAGATTTGCCGAAATTACAGGTCCGTAGCCTTAATATTGACGGAGATAGCGACACCGTGCTGGTCTGACGGAACGGTGACAAACTGGCGTCATTGGCCATGCGCATCCTGTTCACCATGTCAGGTTGTATCAGTTTGCCGAAATTACAGGTCCGTAGCCTTAATATTGACGGAGATAGCGCCACCGTGCTGGTCTGACGGAACGGTGACGATCTGGCGTCATTGGCCATGCGCATCCTGTTCACCATGTCTGGTTGTATCGGTTTGCCGAAATTACAGGTCCGTAGCCTTAATATTGACGGAGATAGCGACACCGTGCTGGTCTGACGGAACGGTGACAAACTGGCGTCATTGGCCATTCGCATCCTGTTCACCATGTCAGGTTGTATCGATTTGCCGAAATTACAGGTCCGTAGCCTGAATATTGACGGAGATAGCACCATCGTGCTGGTCTGACGGAACGGTGACGAACTGGCGTCATTTGCCATGCGCATCCTGTTCGGCATGTCAGGTTGTATAGATTTGCCGAAATTACAGGTCCGTAGCCTTAATATTGACGGAGATAGCGACACCGTGCTGGTCTGACGGAACGGTGACAAACTGGCGTCATTGGCCATGCGCATCCTGTTCACCATGTCAGGTTGTATCAGTTTGCCGAAATTACAGGTCCGTAGCCTTAATATTGACGGAGATAGCGCCACCGTGCTGGTCTGACGGAACGGTGACGATCTGGCGTCATTGGCCATGCGCATCCTGTTCACCATGTCTGGTTGTATCGGTTTGCCGAAATTACAGGTCCGTAGCCTTAATATTGACGGAGATAGCGACACCGTGCTGGTCTGACGGAACGGTGACAAACTGGCGTCATTGGCCATGCGCATCCTGTTCACCATGTCAGGTTGTATCGATTTGCCGAAATTACAGGTCCGTAGCCTGAATATTGACGGAGATAGCACCATCGTGCTGGTCTGACGGAACGGTGACGAACTGGCGTCATTGGCCATGCGCATCCTGTTCGGCATGTCAGGTTGTATAGATTTGCCTTAATATTGACGGAGATTACAGGTCTGATGTAGCCATTACCATGTCTGGTTGACGGTTTGCCGAGATAGCGACACCGTGCTGGTCTGACGGAACGGTGACAAACTGGCGTCATTGGCCATGCGCATCCTGTTCACCATGTCAGGTTGTATCAGTTTGCCGAAATTACAGGTCCGTAGCCTTAATATTGACGGAGATAGCGCCACCGTGCTGGTCTGACGGAACGGTGACGAACTGGCGTCATTGGCCATGCGCATCCTGTTCACCATGTCTGGTTGTATCGGTTTGCCGAAATTACAGGTCCGTAGCCTTAATATTGACGGAGATAGCGACCACCGTGCTGGTCTGACGGAACGGTGACAAACTGGCGTCATTGGCCATGCGCATCCTGTTCACCATGTCAGGTTGTATCGATTTGCCGAAATTACAGGTCCGTAGCCTTAATATTGACGGAGATAGCGCCACCGTGCTGGTCTGACGGAACGGTGACGAACTGGCGTCATTGGCCATGCGCATCCTGTTCACCATGTCAGGTTGTATCGGTTTGCCGAAATTACAGGTCCGTAGCCTTAATATTGACGGAGATAGCGCCACCGTGCTGGTCTGACGGAACGGTGACAACTGGCGTCATTGGCCATGCGCATCCTGTTCACCATGTCAGGTTGTAATTAATATTGACCGAAATTGTCACCATGGTCCGTTTACAGGTCCGTAGCCTAATATTGACGGAGATAGCGCCACCGTGCTGGTCTGACGGAACGGTGACAAACTGGCGTCATTGGCCATGCGCATCCTGTTCACCATGTCAGGTTGTATCAGTTTGCCGAAATTACAGGTCCGTAGCCTTAATATTGACGGAGATAGCGCCACCGTGCTGGTCTGACGGAACGGTGACGAACTGGCGTCATTGGCCATGCGCATCCTGTTCACCATGTCAGGTTGTATCGGTTTGCCGAAATTACAGGTCCGTAGCCTTAATATTGACGGAGATAGCGCCATCGTGCTGGTCTGACGGAACGGTGACGAACTGGCGTCATTGGCCATGCGCATCCTGTTCACCATGTCAGGTTGTATAGATTTGCCGAAATTACAGGTCCGTAGCCTTAATATTGACGGAGATAGCGCCACCGTGCTGGTCTGACGGAACGGTGACGAACTGGCGTCATTGGCCATGCGCATCCTGTTCACCATGTCTGGTTGTATCGGTTTGCCGAAATTACAGGTCCGTAGCCTTAATATTGACGGAGATAGCACCATCGTGCTGGTCTGACGGAACGGTGACGAACTGGCGTCCTTTGCCATGCGCATCCTGTTCGGCATGTCAGGTTGTATCAGATTTGCCGAAATTACAGGTCCGTAGCCTTAATATTGACGGAGATAGCGCCACCGTGCTGGTCTGACGGAACGGTGACGAACTGGCGTCATTGGCCATGCGAGATAGCATCCTGTTCACCATGTCAGTTCACCTATGTTGTATCGGTTTGCCGAAATTACAGGTCCGTAGCCTTAATATTGACGGAGATCGTGCTGGTCTGAGCGACACCGTGTTGGTCGGTGACGGAACTGGCGTCCTTTGCCATGGCGTCATTGCGGCATGGCACGGTTGTATAGATTTGCCGAAATGGTCCGTAGGTTGTATCGATTTGCCGAACGGTGACGAATATTGACGGAGATGACAAACTGCGTCATTGGCGGAACGGTGACGAACTGGCGTGGCCATGCGGTTGTATAGATTTGCATCCTGTTCACCATGTCAGGTTGTATAGGTTGGGTGCAGGTTGTATAGATTTGCGATACAGGTTACAGGTCCGTAGCCAACCGGCGTCATAATATTGACGGAGATAGACGGAGATGCACCATCGTGCTGGTCTGACACCGTGCTGGTCTGACGGAAGATTTGCGGTGACAAACTGGCGTCATTGGCCATGCGCATCCTGTTCACCATGTCAGGTTGTATCGGTTTGCCGAAATTACAGGTCCGTAGCCTTAATATTGACGGAGATAGCGCCATCGTGCTGGTCTGACGGAACGGTGACGAACTGGCGTCATTGGCCATGCGCATTCTGTTCACCATGTCAGGTTGTATCGGTTTGCCGAAATTACAGGTCCGTAGCCTTAATATTGGTCCGTAGCCTTAATATGACACCGTGCTGGTCTGACGGAGATAGTGCGAACTGGCGTCACCGTGCTGGTCTGACGGAACGGTGACAAACTGGTCCGTAGCCTTGGCCATGCGAACTGTATGAATTTGCTGATATTACAGGTCATGCTGGTCTGACGGATTGACGGTGAATGAACTGGCGTCATGACAAACTGGCCATGTGCAGTTCACCATGTCAGGTTGTATAGATTTGCCGAAATTACAGGTCCGTAGCCTTAATATTGACGGAGATAGCGCCACCGTGCCACGGTGACGTGCTGGTCTGACGGATCGGTTTGCCGAAATTACGGTGACAAACTGGCGTCATTGGCCATGCGCATCCTGTTCACCATGTCAGGTTGTATCGGTTTGCCGAAATTACAGGTCCGTAGCCTTAATATTGGCCATGCGGAGATAGCGCCACCCAATATTGTGCTGGTCTGACGGAACGGTGACGAACTGGCGTCATTGGCCATGCGCATTCTGTTCACCATGACGGAGATCAGGTTGACGGAACGGTATGGCGTCAGATTTGCCGAAATTACAGGTCCGTAGCCTTAATATTGACGGAGATAGCGACACCGTGCTGGTCTGACGGAACGGTGACGAACTGGCGTCATTGGCCATGCGCATCCTGTTCACCATGTCAGGTTGTATCGGTTTGCCGAAATTACAGGTCCGTAGCCTGAATATTGACGGAGATATCGTGCTGGTCTGACGGAACGGTGACGAACTGGCGTCATTGGCCATGCGCATCCTGTTCACCATGTCAGGTTGTATCGATTTGCCGAAATTACAGGTCCGTAGCCTTAATATTGACGGAGATAGCCACCATCGTGCTGGTCTGACGGAACGGTGACGAACTGGCGTCATTGGCCATGCGCATTCTGTTCACCATGTCAGGTTGTATCGGTTTGCCGAAATTACAGGTCCGTAGCCTTAATATTGACGGAGATAGTGCCACCGTGCTGGTCTGACGGAACGGTGACGAACTGGCGTCATTGGCCATGCGCATCCTGTTCACCATGTCAGGTTGTATAGGTTTACGATTTGCCGAAATTACAGGTCCGTAGTTGTATAGGTTTGCCTTACGTATATTGACGGAGATAGCGCCACCGTGCTGGTCTGACGGAACGGTGACGAACTGGCGTCATTGGCCATGCGCATCCTGTTCACCATGTCAGGTTGTATCGATTTGCCGAAATTACAGGTCCGTAGCCTGAATATTGACGGAGATAGCACCATCGTGCTGGTCTGACGGAACGGTGACGAACTGGCGTCATTGGCCATGCGAAGAAATTACAGGTCCGTACGCGGAGATAGCGCCACCGTGCTGGTCTGACGGAACGGTGACGAACTGGCGTCATTGGCCATGCGCATTCCTGTTCACCATGTCAGGTTGTATCGGTTTGCCGAAATTACAGGTCCGTAGCCTTAATATTGACGGAGATAGTGCCACCGTGCTGGTCTGACGGAACGGTGACAAACTGGCGTCATTGGCCATGCGCATCCTGTTCACCATGTCAGGTTGTATCGATTTGCCGAAATTACAGGTCCGTAGCCTTAATATTGACGGAGATAGCGCACCATCGTACTGGTCTGACGGAACGGTGACGAACTGGCGTCATTGGCCATGCGATTCTGTTCACCATGTCAGGTTGTATCGGTTTGCCGAAATTACAGTCCGTAGCCTTAATATTGACGGAGATAGTCCCGCCACCGTGCTGGTCTGACGGAACGGTGACGAACTGGCGTCGACAAACTGGTCATGGTGGTGCGAATCCTGTTCACCATGTCAGGTTGTATAGATTTGCCGAAATGGCTACAGGTCCGTAGCCTTAATATTGACGGAGATAGCGCCACCGTGCTGGTCTGACGGAACGGTGACAGCGAACTGGCGTCATTGGCCATGCGCATCCTGTTCACCATGTCAGGTTGTATCGATTTGCCGAAATTACAGGTCCGTAGCCTGAATATTGACGGAGATAGTGCCACCGTGCTGGTCTGACGGAACGGTGACGAACTGGCGTCATTGGCCATGCGCATCTGTTCTGTTCACCATGTCAGGTTGTTCGGCATGTCAGGGCCACACTTGAAATTACAGGTCCGTAGCCTTAATATTGACGGAGATAGTGCCACCGTGCTGGTCTGACGGAACGGTGACAAACTGGCGTCATTGGCCATGCGCATTCTGTTCACCATGTCAGGTTGTATAGATTTGCCGAAATTACAGATATTGCAGGTCCGTAGCCTTAATATTATACGGAGATAGCGACACCGTGCTGGTCTGACGGAACAGTGACAAACTGGCGTCATTGGCCATGCGCATCCTGTTCACTGTTAGGTTGTATCGTTTGCATTACAGGTCCATGACGCTTAATATTGACATGCGCACCGTCCTGTTCACCATGTCAGGTTGTATCGATTTGACCGAACCGTGCTGGTCTGATTACAGGTCCGTCTGGTTGTAGCCTTAATATTGACGGAGATAGCGACACCGTACGTGCGGAACGGTGACAAACTGGCGTCTGACCATGGATTCTGTTCACCATGTCTGTGATGATTTGCAAATTACTCCAGCCTTAATATTGCGGAGATCACACCGTTGACTGACAACGGTGACAAACTGCATTCTGTTCACCATGTCTGGTTGTATAGATTTGCCGAAATTACAGGTCCGTAGCCTTAATATTGACGGAGATAGTGCCACCGTGCTGGTCTGACGGAACGGTGACAAACTGGCGTCATTGGCCATGCGCATTCTGTTCACCATGTCTGGTTGTATAAATTTGCCGAAATTACAGGTCCGTAGCCTTAATATCGACGGAGATAGTGCCACCGTGCTGGTCTGACGGAACGGTGACGAACTGGCGTCATTGGCCATGCGCATTCTGTTCACCATGTTAGGTTGTATCGGTTTGCCGAAATTACAGGTCCGTAGCCTCAATATTGACGGAGATAGCGACACCGTGCTGGTCTGACGGAACGGTGACAAACTGGCGTCATTGGCCATGTGCATCCTGTTCACCATGTCAGGTTGTATCGATTTGCCGAAATTACAGCTCCGTAGCCTTAATATTGACGGAGATAGCGACACCGTGCTGGTCTGACGGAACGGTGACGAACTGGCGTCATTGGTCATGCGCATCCTGTTCACCATGTCAGGTTGTATAGATTTGCCGAAATTACAGGTCCGTAGCCTTAATATTGACGGAGATAGTGCCACCGTGCTGGTCTGACGGAACGGTGACAAACTGGCGTCATTGGCCATGCGCATTCTGTTCACCATGTCTGGTTGTATAGATTTGCCGAAATTACAGGTCCGTAGCCTTAATATTGACGGAGATAGCGACACCGTGCTGGTCTGACGGAACGGTGACAAACTGGCGTCATTGGCCATGCGCATCCTGTTCACCATGTTAGGTTGTATCGGTTTGCCGAAATTACAGGTCCGTAGCCTTAATATTGACGGAGATAGCGACACCGTGCTGGTCTGACGGAACGGTGACGAACTGGCGTCATTGGCCATGCGCATCCTGTTCACCATGTCAGGTTGTATCGGTTTGCCGAAATTACAGGTCCGTAGCCTTAATATTGACGGAGATAGCGACACCGTGCTGGTCTGACGGAACGGTGACAAACTGGCGTCATTGACCATGTGCATTCTGTTCACCATGTCTGGTTGTATAGATTTGCCGAAATTACAGGTCCTCAGCCTTAATATTGACGGAGATAGCGACACCGTGCTGGTCTGACGGAACGGTGACAAACTGGCGTCATTGACCATGTGCATTCTGTTCACCATGTCTGGTTGTATAGATTTGCCGAAATTACAGGTCCGTAGCCTTAATATTGACGGAGATAGTGCCACCGTGCTGGTCTGACGGAACGGTGACAAACTGGCGTCATTGGCCATGCGCATTCTGTTCACCATGTCTGGTTGTATAAATTTGCCGAAATTACAGGTCCGTAGCCTTAATATCGACGGAGATAGTGCCACCGTGCTGGTCTGACGGAACGGTGACGAACTGGCGTCATTGGCCATGCGCATTCTGTTCACCATGTTAGGTTGTATCGGTTTGCCGAAATTACAGGTCCGTAGCCTCAATATTGACGGAGATAGCGACACCGTGCTGGTCTGACGGAACGGTGACAAACTGGCGTCATTGGCCATGTGCATCCTGTTCACCATGTCAGGTTGTATCGATTTGCCGAAATTACAGGTCCGTAGCCTGAATATTGACGGAGATAGCACCATCGTGCTGGTCTGACGGAACGGTGACGAACTGGCGTCCTTTGCCATGCGCATCCTGTTCGGCATGTCAGGTTGTATAGATTTGCCGAAATTACAGGTCCGTAGCCTTAATATTGACGGAGATAGCGACCGTGCTGGTCTGACCGTGCTGGTCTGACGGAACGGTGACAAACCGGCGTCATTGGCCATGCGCATCCTGTTCACCATGTCAGGTTGTATCAGTTTGCCGAAATTACAGGTCCGTAGCCTTAATATTGACGGAGATAGCGCCACCGTGCTGGTCTGACGGAACGGTGACGAACTGGCGTCATTGGCCATGCGCATCCTGTTCACCATGTCAGGTTGTATCGGTTTGCCGAAATTACAGGTCCGTAGCCTTAATATTGACGGAGATAGCGACACCGTGCTGGTCTGATGGAACGGTGACAAACTGGCGTCATTGGCCATGCGCATCCTGTTCACCATGTCTGGTTGTATCGGTTTGCCGAAATTACAGGTCCGTAGCCTGAATATTGACGGAGATAGCACCATCGTGCTGGTCTGACGGAACGGTGACGAACTGGCGTCCTTTGCCATGCGCATCCTGTTCGGCATGTCAGGTTGTATAGATTTGCCGAAATTACAGGTCCGTAGCCTTAATATTGACGGAGATAGCCCACCGTGCTGGTCTGACGGAACGGTGACGATTGGCGTCATTGGCCATGCGCATCCTGTTCACCATGTCTGGTTGTATCGATTTGCCGAAATTACAGGTCCGTAGCCTGAATATTGACGGAGATAGCGACACCGTGCTGGTCTGACGGAACGGTGACAAACTGGCGTCATTGGCCATGCGCATCCTGTTCACCATGTCTGGTTGTATCGATTTGCCGAAATTACAGGTCCGTAGCCTGAATATTGACGGAGATAGCGACACCGTGCTGGTCTGACGGAACGGTGACAAACTGGCGTCATTGGCCATGCGCATCCTGTTCACCATGTCAGGTTGTATCGATTTGCCGAAATTACAGGTCCGTAGCCTGAATATTGACGGAGATAGCACCATCGTGCTGGTCTGACGGAACGGTGACAACTGGCGTCCTTTGGCCATGCGCATCCTGTTCGGCATGTCAGGTTTTTGTATAGATTTGCCGAAATTACAGGTCCGTAGCCTTAATATTGACGGAGATAGCGACACCGTGCTGGTCTGACGGAACGGTGACAAACTGGCGTCATTGGCCATGCGCATCCTGTTCACCATGTCTGGTTGTATAGATTTGCCGAAATTACAGGTCCGTAGCCTGAATATTGACGGAGATAGCGACACCGTGCTGGTCTGACGGAACGGTGACAAACTGGCGTCATTGGCCATGCGCATCCTGTTCACCATGTCAGGTTGTATCGATTTGCCGAAATTACAGGTCCGTAGCCTTAATATTGACGGAGATAGCGACACCGTGCTGGTCTGACGGAACGGTGACAAACTGGCGTCATTGGCCATGCGCATCCTGTTCACCATGTCTTGTATAGGTTTGCCGAAATTACAGGTCCGTAGCCTTAATATTGACGGAGATAGCGACACCGTGCTGGTCTGACGGAACGGTGACAAACTGGCGTCATTGGCCATGCGCATCCTGTTCACCATGTCTTTTTGTATAGGTTTGCCGAAATTACAGGTCCGTAGCCTTAATATTGACGGAGATAGCGGTGACACCGTGCTGGTCTGACGGAACGGTGACAAACTGGCGTCATTGGCCATGCGCATCCTGTTCACCATGTCAGGTTGTATCGATTTGCCGAAATTACAGGTCCGTAGCCTGAATATTGACGGAGATAGCACCATCGTGCTGGTCTGACGGAACGGTGACGAACTGGCGTCCTTTGCCATGCGCATCCTGTTCGGCATGTCAGGTTGTATAGATTTGCCGAAATTACAGGTCCGTAGCCTTAATATTGACGGAGATAGCGACACCGTGCTGGTCTGACGGAACGGTGACAAACTGGCGTCATTGGCCATGCGCATCCTGTTCACCATGTCAGGTTGTATCAGTTTGCCGAAATTACAGGTCCGTAGCCTTAATATTGACGGAGATAGCGCCACCGTGCTGGTCTGACGGAACGGTGACGAACTGGCGTCATTGGCCATGCGCATCCTGTTCACCATGTCAGGTGGTTGTATCGGTTTGCCGAAATTACAGGTCCGTAGCCTTAATATTGACGGAGATAGCGATACCGTGCTGGTCTGACGGAACGGTGACAAACTGGCGTCATTGGCCATGCGCATCCTGTTCACCATGTCAGGTTGTATCGGTTTGCCGAAATTACAGGTCCGTAGCCTGAATATTGACGGAGATAGCACCATCGTGCTGGTCTGACGGAACGGTGACGAACTGGCGTCCTTTGCCATGCGCATCCTGTTCGGCATGTCAGGTTGTATAGATTTGCCGAAATTACAGGTCCGTAGCCTTAATATTGACGGAGATAGCGACACCGTGCTGGTCTGACGGAACGGTGACAAACTGGCGTCATTGGCCATGCGCATCCTGTTCACCATGTCAGGTTGTATCAGTTTGCCGAAATTACAGGTCCGTAGCCTTAATATTGACGGAGATAGCGCCACCGTGCTGGTCTGACGGAACGGTGACGAACTGGCGTCATTGGCCATGCGCATCCTGTTCACCATGTCAGGTTGTATCGGTTTGCCGAAATTACAGGTCCGTAGCCTTAATATTGACGGAGATAGCGACACCGTGCTGGTCTGACGGAACGGTGACAAACTGGCGTCATTGGCCATGCGCATCCTGTTCACCATGTCTGGTTGTATCGGTTTGCCGAAATTACAGGTCCGTAGCCTGAATATTGACGGAGATAGCACCATCGTGCTGGTCTGACGGAACGGTGACGAACTGGCGTCCTTTGCCATGCGCATCCTGTTCGGCATGTCAGGTTGTATAGATTTGCCGAAATTACAGGTCCGTAGCCTTAATATTGACGGAGATAGCGACACCGTGCTGGTCTGACGGAACGGTGACAAACTGGCGTCATTGGCCATGCGCATCCTGTTCACCATGTCAGGTTGTATCGATTTGCCGAAATTACAGGTCCGTAGCCTGAATATTGACGGAGATAGCACCATCGTGCTGGTCTGACGGAACGGTGACGAACTGGCGTCCTTTGCCATGCGCATCCTGTTCGGCATGTCAGGTTGTATAGATTTGCCGAAATTACAGGTCCGTAGCCTTAATATTGACGGAGATAGCGACACCGTGCTGGTCTGACGGAACGGTGACAAACTGGCGTCATTGGCCATGCGCATCCTGTTCACCATGTCAGGTTGTATCAGTTTGCCGAAATTACAGGTCCGTAGCCTTAATATTGACGGAGATAGCGCCACCGTGCTGGTCTGACGGAACGGTGACGAACTGGCGTCCTTTGCCATGCGCATCCTGTTCGGCATGTCAGGTTGTATAGATTTGCCGAAATTACAGGTCCGTAGCCTTAATATTGACGGAGATAGCGCCACCGTGCTGGTCTGACGGAACGGTGACAAACTGGCGTCATTGGCCATGCGCATCCTGTTCACCATGTCAGGTTGTATCGATTTGCCGAAATTACAGGTCCGTAGCCTGAATATTGACGGAGATAGCACCATCGTGCTGGTCTGACGGAACGGTGACGAACTGGCGTCCTTTGCCATGCGCATCCTGTTCGGCATGTCAGGTTGTATAGATTTGCCGAAATTACAGGTCCGTAGCCTTAATATTGACGGAGATAGCGACACCGTGCTGGTCTGACGGAACGGTGACAAACTGGCGTCATTGGCCATGCGCATCCTGTTCACCATGTCAGGTTGTATCAGTTTGCAAATTACAGGTCCGTAGCCTTAATATTGACGGAATAGCGCTACAGGTGACGATCGGCGTATTGCCTGCGCATCCTGTTCACCATGTCTGGTTGTATTGACGGAGATAGCGCCACCGTGCTGGTCTGACGGAACGGTGACAAACTGGCGTCATTGGCCATGCGCATCCTGTTCACCATGTCAGGTTGTATCGGTTTGCCGAAATTACAGGTCCGTAGCCTTAATATTGACGGAGATAGCGACACCGTGCTGGTCTGACGGAACGGTGACGAACTGGCGTCATTGGCCATGCGCATCCTGTTCACCATGTCAGGTTGTATCGGTTTGCCGAAATTACAGGTCCGTAGCCTTGCGGCGCACCGTGCTGGTCTGACGGAACGGAGGCGTCATTGGCCACGCATCCTGTTCACCATGGCCGTCCCGTGCCTGAATATTGACGGAGATAGCGCCACCGTGCTGGTCTGACGGAACGGTGACGATCTGGCGTCATTGGCCATGCGCATCCTGTTCACCATGTCTGGTTGTATCGGTTTGCCGAAATTACAGGTCCGTAGCCTTAATATTGACGGAGATAGCGACACCGTGCTGGTCTGACGGAACGGTGACAAACTGGCGTCATTGGCCATGCGCATCCTGTTCACCATGTCAGGTTGTATCGATTTGCCGAAATTACAGGTCCGTAGCCTGAATATTGACGGAGATAGCACCATCGTGCTGGTCTGACGGAACGGTGACGAACTGGCGTCCTTTGCCATGCGCATCCTGTTCGGCATGTCAGGTTGTATAGATTTGCCGAAATTACAGGTCCGTAGCCTTAATATTGACGGAGATAGCGACACCGTGCTGGTCTGACGGAACGGTGACAAACTGGCGTCATTGGCCATGCGCATCCTGTTCACCATGTCAGGTTGTATCAGATTTGCCGAAATTACAGGTCCGTAGCCTTAATATTGACGGAGATAGTGCCACCGTGCTGGTCTGACGGAACGGTGACGAAACTGGCGTCATTGGCCATGCGCATTCTGTTCACCATGTCTGGTTGTATCGGTTTGCCGAAATTACAGGTCCGTAGCCTTAATATTGACGGAGATAGCGACACCGTGCTGGTCTGACGGAACGGTGACAACCGGCGTCATTGGCCATGCGCATCCTGTTCACCATGTCAGGTTGTATCGATTTGCCGAAATTACAGGTCCGTAGCCTGAATATTGACGGAGATAGCACCATCGTGCTGGTCTGACGGAACGGTGACGAACTGGCGTCCTTTGCCATGCGCATCCTGTTCACCATGTCAGGTTGTATAGATTTGCCGAAATTACAGGTCCGTAGCCCATATTGACGGAGATAGCGACACCGCGCTGGTCTGATGACAAACTGGCGTCATTGGCCATGCGCATCTGACCATGTCAGGTTGTATTTTGCCGAAATTACAGGTCCGTAGCCTTAATACTGACGGAGATAGCGCCACGGCTGGTCTGACGGAACGGTGACGCTGGC
Organism: Phytophthora sansomeana; assembly: GCA_032158285.1. Classification (NCBI taxonomy): domain Eukaryota; phylum Oomycota; class Peronosporomycetes; order Peronosporales; family Peronosporaceae; genus Phytophthora; species Phytophthora sansomeana. Next base: position 17,940 of record JAPDHH010000148.1, read on the forward strand.
GTCATTGGCCATGCGCATCCTGTTCACCATGTCAGGTTGTATCGGTTTGCCGAAATTACAGGTCCGTAGCCTTAATATTGACGGAGATAGCGACACCGTGCTGGTTCACTGGAACGGTGACAAACTGGCGTCATTGGCCATGCGCATCCTGTTCACCATGTCAGGTTGTATCGATTTGCCGAAATTACAGGTCCGTAGCCTGAATAGACAGATAGCACCATCGTGCTGGTCTGACGGAACGGACGAACTGGCGTTTTGCCATGCGCATCCTGTTCATCGTCAGGTTGTGGCGATTTGCGAAATTACAGGTCCGTAGCCTTAATATTGACGGAGATAGTGCCACCGTGCTGGTCTGACGGAACGGTGACAAACTGGCGTCATTGGCCATGCGCATTCTGTTCACCATGTCTGGTTGTATAGATTTGCCGATTACAGCGCCTTAATATCGACCGCCACCGTGCTGGTCTGACGGAACGGTGACAAACTGGCGTCTTGGCTATGCGCATTCTGTTCATGTTAGGTTGTATCGGTTTGCCGAAATTACAGGTCCGTAGCCTTAATATTGACGGAGATAGCGACACCGTGCTGGTCTGACGGAACGGTGACAAACTGGCGTCATTGGCCATGCGCATCCTGTTCACCATGTCAGGTTGTATCGATTTGCCGAAATTTTGCCGAAATTACAGGTCCGTAGCCTTAATATTGACGGAGATAGCGCCACCGTGCTGGTCTGACGGAACGGTGACGAACTGGCGTCATTGGCCATGCGCATCCTGTTCACCATGTCAGGTTGGGTTGTATCGGTTTGCCGAAATTGCGTGTCCGTAGCCTTAATATTGACGGAGATAGCGCACCCGTGCTGGTCTGACGAACGGTGACAAACTGGCGTCATTGGCCATGCGCATCCCGTTCACCATGTCTGGTTGTATCGGTTTGCCGAAATTACAGGTCCGTAGCCTTAATATTGACGGAGATAGCGACCCGTGCTGGTCTGACGGAACGGTGACGAACTGGCGTCATTGGCCATGCGCATCCTGTTCACCATGTCAGGTTGTATCGATTTGCCGAAATTACAGGTCCGTAGCCTTAATATTGACGGAGATAGCGACACCGTGCTGGTCTGACGGAACGGTGACGAACTGGCGTCATTGGCCATGCGCATCCTGTTCACCATGTCAGGTTGTATCGGTTTGCCGAAATTACAGGTCCGTAGCCTTAATATTGACGGAGATAGCGACACCGTGCTGGTCTGACGGAACATCGTGCAAACTGGTCTGGCCACGCATCCTGTTCAACGGTATCGGTTTGCCGAAATTACGGTCCGTAGCCTGAATATTGACGGAGATAGCACCATCGGCGTCTGACGGAACGGTGACGAACTGGCGTCCCTTGCCATGCGCATCCTGTTCGGCATGTCAGGTTGTATAGATTTGCCGAAATTACAGGTCCGTAGCCTTAATATTGACGGAGATAGCGACACCGTGCTGGTCTGACGGAACGGTGACGAACTGGCGTCATTGGCCATGCGCATCCTGTTCACCATGTCAGGTTGTATCGGTTTGCCGAAATTACAGGTCCGTAGCCTTAATATTGACGGAGATAGTGCCACCGTCAAAGCTGGTCTGACGGAACGGTGACGAACTGGCGTCCTTTGCCATGCGCATCCTGTTCGGCATGTCAGGTTGTATAGATTTGCCGAAATTACAGGTCCGTAGCCTTAATATTGACGGAGATAGCGACACCGTGCTGGTCTGACGGAACGGTGACAAACTGGCGTCATTGGCCATGCGCATCCTGTTCACCATGTCAGGTTGTATCGATTTGCCGAAATTACAGGTCCGTAGCCTGAATATTGACGGAGATAGTGCCCATCGTGCTGGTCTGACGGAACGGTGACGAACTGGCGTCCTTTGCCATGCGCATCCTGTTCGGCATGTCAGGTTGTATAGATTTGCCGAACAGCAGGTCCGTAGCCTTAATATTGACGGAGATAGCGACACCGTGCTGGTCTGACGGAACGGTGACAAACTGGCGTCATTGGCCATGCGCATCCTGTTCATCATGTCAGGTTGTATCGATTTGCCGAAATTACAGGTCCGTAGCCTGAATATTGACGGAGATAGCACCATCGTGCTGGTCTGACGGAACGGTGACGAACTGGCGTCATTGGCCATGCGCATCCTGTTCACCATGTCAGGTTGTATCAGTTTGCCGAAATTACAGGTCCGTAGCCTTAATATTGACGGAATAGCGCCACCGTGCTGGTCTGACAGGTCGAACGGCGTCATTGGCCTGCGCATCCTGTTCAATGTCATTGACGGTTTGCCGAAATTGATCCGTAGCCTTAATATTGACGGAGATAGTGCCACCGTGCTGGTCTGACGGAACGGTGACGAACTGGCGTCCTTTGCCATGCGCATCCTGTTCGGCATGTCAGGTTGTATAGATTTGCCGAAATTACAGGTCTGTAGCCTTATTATTGACGGAGATAGCGACACCGTGCTGGTTCGACGGAACGGTCGACAAACTGGCGTCATTGGCGGTGCGCATCCTGTTCACCATGTCAGGTTGCGTATCGATTTGCCGAAATTACAGGTCCGTAGCCTGAATATTGACGGAGATAGCACCATCGTGCTGGTCTGACGGAACGGTGACGAACTGGCGTCATTGGCCATGCGCATCCTGTTCACCATGTCGGGTTGTATCAGTTTGCCGAAATTACAGGTCCGTAGCCTTAATATTGACGGAGATAGCGCCACCGTGCTGGTCTGACGGAACGGTGACGAACTGGCGTCATTGGCCATGCGCATCCTGTTCACCATGTCAGGTTGTAATTTCGCTTGCCGAAATTGCGTCCGTAGCCTTGTCATTGACGGAGATAGCGCCACCGTGCTGTCCGACGGAACGGTGACGAACCGGCGTCATTGCTGCGCATCCTGTTCACCATGTCAGGTTGTATCGGTTTGCCGAAATTACAGGTCCGTAGCCTTAATATTGACGGAGATAGTGCCACCGTGCTGGTCTGACGGAACGGTGACGAACTGGCGTCCTTTGCCATGCGCATCCTGTTCGGCATGTCAGGTTGTATAGATTTGCCGAAATTACAGGTCCGTAGCCTTAATATTGACGGAGATAGCGACACCGTGCTGGTCTGACGGAACGGTGACAAACTGGCGTCATTGGCCATGCGCATCCTGTTCACCATGTCAGGTTGTATCGATTTGCCGAAATTACAGGTCCGTAGCCTTAATATTGACGGAGATAGCGACCCGTGCTGGTCTGACGGAACGGTGACGAACTGGCGTCATTGGCCATGCGCATCCTGTTCACCATGTCAGGTTGTATCAGATTTGCCGAAATTACAGGTCCGTAGCCTTAATATTGACGGAGATAGCGCCACCGTGCTGGTCTGACGGAACGGTGACGAACTGGCGTCATTGGCCATGCGCATCCTGTTCACCATGTCAGGTTGTATCGGTTTGCCGAAATTACAGGTCCGTAGCCTTAATATTGACGGAGATAGCGGCCACTCGCAAGCTGCTGGTCTGACGGAACGGTGACGAACTGGCGTCCTTGCCATTGGCCATGCGCATCCTGTTCACCATGTCAGGCTGTATAGATTTGCCGAAATTACAGGTCCGTAGCCTTAATATTGACGGAGATAGCGACACCGTGCTGGTCTGACGGAACGGTGACAAACTGGCGTCATTGGCTACGCGCATCCTGCACCATGTCAGTTGTATAGCAATACGTAACTGGAACGTGAAGTACAGTTCACCATGTCAGGTTGTATCGATTTGCCGAAATTACAGGTCCGTAGCCTGAATATTGACGGAGATAGCACCATCGTGCTGGTCTGAGAACGGTGAGTTTCGCCATCTGACGTCAGAACGGTGACGACGGAACTGTGCGTCCTTTGCCATGCGCATCCTGTTCGGCATGTCAGGTTGCATCGGTTTGCCGAAATTACAGGTCCGTAGCCTTAATAGTTGACGGAGATAGCGACACCGTGCTGGTCTGACGGAACGGTGACAAACTGGCGTCATTGGCCATGCGCATCCTGTTCACCATGTCAGGTTGTAATCAGTTTGCCGAAATTACAGGTCCGTAGCTCATTATTGACGGAGATAGCGCCACCGCTGGTCTGACGGAACGGTGACATCTGGCGTCATTGGCCATGCGCATCCTGTTCACCGCGTCTGTTGTATCAGTTTGCCGAAATTACAGGTCCGTAGCCCAATATTGACGGAGATAGTGCCACCGTGCTGGTCTGACGGAACGCATGAACTGGCGTCATTGGCCATTCGCATTCTGTTCACCATGTCTGGTTGTATTACGTATTGATTTGCCGAAATTACAGGTCCGTAGCCTGAATATTGACGGAGATAGCACCATCGTGCTGGTCTGACGGAACGGTGACGAACTGGCGTCCTTTTGCCATGCGCATCCTGTTCGGCATGTCAGGTTGTATAGATTTGCCGAAATTACAGGTCCGTAGCCTTAATATTGACGGAGATAGCGACACCGTGCTGGTCTGACGGAACGGTGACAAACTGGCGTCATTGGCCATGCGCATCCTGTTCACCATGTCAGGTTGTATCAGTTTGCCGAAATTACAGGTCCGTAGCCTTAATATTGACGGAGATAGCGCCACCGTGCTGGTCTGACGGAACGGTGACGATCTGGCGTCATTGGCCATGCGCATCCTGTTCACCATGTCTGGTTGTATCGGTTTGCCGAAATTACAGGTCCGTAGCCTTAATATTGACGGAGATAGCGACACCGTGCTGGTCTGACGGAACGGTGACAAACTGGCGTCATTGGCCATGCGCATCCTGTTCACCATGTCAGGTTGTATCGATTTGCCGAAATTACAGGTCCGTAGCCTGAATATTGACGGAGATAGCACCATCGTGCTGGTCTGACGGAACGGTGACGAACTGGCGTCATTGGCCATGCGCATCCTGTTCGGCATGTCAGGTTGTATAGATTTGCCGAAATTACAGGTCCGTAGCCTTAATATTGACGGAGATAGCGACACCGTGCTGGTCTGACGGAACGGTGACAAACTGGCGTCATTGGCCATGCGCATCCTGTTCACCATGTCAGGTTGTATCAGTTTGCCGAAATTACAGGTCCGTAGCCTTAATATTGACGGAGATAGCGCCACCGTGCTGGTCTGACGGAACGGTGACGATCTGGCGTCATTGGCCATGCGCATCCTGTTCACCATGTCTGGTTGTATCGGTTTGCCGAAATTACAGGTCCGTAGCCTTAATATTGACGGAGATAGCGACACCGTGCTGGTCTGACGGAACGGTGACAAACTGGCGTCATTGGCCATGCGCATCCTGTTCACCATGTCAGGTTGTATCGATTTGCCGAAATTACAGGTCCGTAGCCTGAATATTGACGGAGATAGCACCATCGTGCTGGTCTGACGGAACGGTGACGAACTGGCGTCATTGGCCATGCGCATCCTGTTCGGCATGTCAGGTTGTATAGATTTGCCGAAATTACAGGTCCGTAGCCTTAATATTGACGGAGATAGCGACACCGTGCTGGTCTGACGGAACGGTGACAAACTGGCGTCATTGGCCATGCGCATCCTGTTCACCATGTCAGGTTGTATCAGTTTGCCGAAATTACAGGTCCGTAGCCTTAATATTGACGGAGATAGCGCCACCGTGCTGGTCTGACGGAACGGTGACATCTGGCGTCATTGGCCATGCATCCTGTTCACCATGTCTGGTTGTATGGTTTGCCGAAATTACAGGTCCGTAGCCTTAATATTGACGGAGATAGCGATACCGTGCTGGTCTGACGGAACGGTGACAAACTGGCGTCATTGGCCATGCGCATCCTGTTCACTGTCAGGTTGTATCGATTTGCCGAAATTACAGGTCCGTAGCCTGAATATTGACGGAGATAGCACCATCGTGCTGGTCTGACGGAACGGTGACGAACTGGCGTCCTTTGCCATGCGCATCCTGTTCACCATGTCTGGTTGTATCAGTTTGCCGAAATTACAGGTCCGTAGCCTTAATATTGACGGAGATAGCGCCACCTTGCTGGTCTGACGAAACGGTGACGAACTGGCGTCATTGGCCATGCGCATTCTGTTCACCATGTCTGGTTGTATCGGTTTGCCGAAATTACAGGTCCGTAGCCTCAATATTGACGGAGATAGCGCCACCGTGCTGGTCTGACGGAACGGTGACAAACTGGCGTCATTGGCCATGCGCATCCTGTTCACCATGTCAGGTTGTATCAGTTTGCCGAAATTACAGGTCCGTAGCCTTAATATTGACGGAGATAGCGCCACCGTGCTGGTCTGACGGAACGGTGACGAACTGGCGTCATTGGCCATGCGCATTCTGTTCATCATGTCTGGTTGTATCGGTTTGCCGAAATTACAGGTCCGTAGCCTCAATATTGACGGAGATAGCGCCATCGTGCTGGTCTGACGGAACGGTGACAAACTGGCGTCATTGGCCATGCGCATCCTGTTCACCATGTCAGGTTGTATCAGTTTGCCGGAAATTACAGGTCCGTAGCCTTAATATTGACGGAGATAGCGCCACCGTGCTGGTCTGACGGAACGGTGACGAAACTGGCGTCATTGGCCATGCGCATCCTGTTCAGCATGTCAGGTTGTATCGATATTACAGGTCCGTTTAATATTGCCGAAACGGTGGTCCGTAGCCTTAATATTGACGGAGATAGTGCGCGTGACGGAACGGTGACTGGCGTCCATTGCTGCCATGCGCATCCTGTTCACCATGTCAGGTTGTATAGATATTACAGTTTGCCGAAATTACAGGTCCGTAGCCTTAATATTGACGGAGATAGCACCATCCGTGCTGGTCTGACGGAACGGTGACGAACTGGCGTCATTTGCCATGCGCATCCTGTTCGGCATGTCAGGTTGTATATTTGCCGAAATTACAGGTCCGTAGCCTTATCATATTGACGGAGATAGCGACCACCGTGCTGGTCTGACGGAACGGTGACAAACTGGCGTCATTGGCCATGCGCATCCTGTTCACCATGTCAGGTTGTATAGATTTGCCTGAAATTACAGGTCCGTAGCCTTAATATTGACGGAGATAGCGCCACCGTGCTGGTCTGACGGAACGGTGACGAACTGGCGTCATTGGCCATGCGCATCCTGTTCACCATGTCAGGTTGTATCGGTTTGCCGAAATTACAGGTCCGTAGCCTTAATATTGACGGAGATAGTGCGACACCGTGCTGGTCTGACGGAACGGTGACGAACTGGCGTCCTTTGGCCATGCGCATCCTGTTCGGCATGTCAGGTTGTATCGATTTGCCGAAATTACAGGTCCGTAGCCTGAATATTGACGGAGATAGCACCACCGTGCTGGTCTGACGGAACGGTGACAAACTGGCGTCATTGGCCATGCGCAATCCTGTTCAGCATGTCAGGTTGTATAGGTTTGCCTTAATATTGAAATAGTACAGGTCCGTAGCCTTAATATTGACGGAGATAGTGCCATCCGTGCTGGTCTGACGGAACGGTGACAAACTGGCGTCATTGGCCATGCGCATTCCTGTTCACCATGTCAGGTTGTATAGATTTGCCGAAATTACAGGTCCGTAGCCTTAATATTGACGGAGATAGCGCCACCGTGCTGGTCTGACGGAACGGTGACGAACTGGCGTCATTGGCCATGCGCATCCTGTTCACCATGTCAGGTTGTATCGGTTTGCCGAAATTACAGGTCCGTAGCCTTAATATTGACGGAGATAGCACCATCGTGCTGGTCTGACGGAACGGTGACGAACTGGCGTCATTGGCCATGCGCATCCTGTTCATGTCAGGTTGTATAGGTTTGCCGAAATTACAGGTCCGTAGCCTTAATATTGACGGAGATAGTGCCACCGTGCTGGTTCGACGGAACGGTGACAAACTGGCGTCATTGGCCATGCGCATCCTGTTCACCATGTCAGGTTGTATAGGTTTGCCGAAATTACAGGTCCGTAGCCTTAATATTGACGGAGATAGCGCCACCGTGCTGGTCTGACGGAACGGTGACGAACTGGCGTCATTGGCCATGCGCATTCTGTTCACCATGTCAGGTTGTATCGGTTTGCCGAACCGTGCTGGTCTGAGGTCCGTAGCCTTAATATTGTGGTTAGATTTTACGAAATTACAGGTCCGTATAGCGGAGATAGCGCCACCGTGCTGGTCTGACGGAACGGTGACGAACTGGCGTCATTGGCCATGCGCATCCGTTCACTCATGTTTGTATCATGTCAGGGCTGACGGAGATGTCGTGCTGGTCTGACGGAACGGTCGATTTGCCGATCCTGTTCGGCAATTATAGATTTGCAAATTACAGGTCCGTAGCCTTAATATTGACGGAGATAGTGCCACCGTGCTGGTCTGACGGAACGGTGACGAACTGGCGTCATTGGCCATGCGCATCCTGTTCACCATGTCAGGTTGTATCGGTTTGCCGAAATTACAGGTCCGTAGCCTTAATATTGACGGAGATAGTGCCACCGTGCTGGTCTGACGGAACGGTGACAAACTGGCGTCATTGGCCATGCGCATCCTGTTCACCATGTCAGGCTGTATCGATTTGCCGAAATTACAGGTCCGTAGCCTTAATATTGACGGAGATAGCACCATCGTGCTGGTCTGACGAACGGTGACGAACTGGCGTCATTGGCCATGCGCATCTGTTCACGTCAGGTTGTGTCGATTTGCCGACATATGTCCGGTAGCCCCATATTGACGGACATAGCTACTGGTCTGTGACGAACTGGCGTCATTGGCCATGCGCATACAGGTTGTATAGATTTGCAAATTACAGGTCCGTAGCCTTAATATTGACGGAGATTGCTGGTTCACCGCATGATGTCATTGGCCATGCGCATCCTGTTCACCATGTCAGGTTGTATCGGTTTGCCGAAATTACAGGTCCGTAGCCTTAATATTGACGGAGATAGTGCCACCGTGCTGGTCTGACGGAACGGTGACAAACTGGCGTCATTGGCCATGCGCCATCCTGTTCACCATGTCAGGTTGTATCGATTTGCCGAAATTACAGGTCCGTAGCCTTAATATTGACGGAGATAGCACCGTGCTGGTCTGACGGAACGGTCGTGGCGTCACTGGTCTGACGGAAGATTTGCGAAATTACAGTGACCTTAATATTGAACTGGCGGTCTGACGAAACGGTGACGAACTGATTGGCGCATTCTGTTCACCATGTCAGGTTGTATCGTGGAAATTACAGTCCGCCTTAATATTGACGGAGATAGCCACCGTGCTGGTCTGACGGAACGGTGACAAACTGGCGTCATTGGTCCATGCGAATCCTGTTCACCATGTCAGGTTGTATAGATTTGCCGAAATTACAGGTCCGTAGCCTTAATATTGACGGAGATAGCGACACCGTGCTGGTCTGACGGAACGGTGACGAACTGGCGTCATTGGCCATGCGCATCCTGTTCACCATGTCAGGTTGTATCGATTTGCCGAAATTACAGGTCCGTAGCCTGAATATTGACGGAGATAGCACCATCGTGCTGGTCTGACGGAACGGTGACGAACTGGCGTCCTTTGCCATGCGCATCCTGTTCGGCATGTCAGGTTGTATCGATTTGCCGAAATTACAGGTCCGTAGCCTTAATATTGACGGAGATAGTGCCACCGTGCTGGTCTGACGGAACGGTGACAAACTGGCGTCATTGGCCATGCGCATCCTGTTCACCATGTCAGGTTGTATAGATTTGCCGAAATTACAGGTCCGTAGCCTTAATATTGACGGAGATAGTGCCACCGTGCTGGTCTGACGGAACGGTGACAAACTGGCGTCATTGGCCATGCGCATCCTGTTCACCATGTCAGGTTGTATCGATTTGCCGAAATTACAGGTCCGTAGCCTGAATATTGACGGAGATAGTGCCACCATCGTGCTGGTCTGACGGAACGGTGACGAACTGGCGTCATTGGCCATGCGCATTCTGTTCGCCATGTCAAATTACAGGTTGTATCGGTTTGCTGAAATTACAGGTCCGTAGCCTTAATATTGACGGAGATAGCGACCCGTGCTGGTCTGACGGAACGGTGACGAACTGGCGTCATTGGCCATGCGCATTCTGTTCACCATGTCAGGTTGTATCGGTTTGCCGAAATTACAGGTCCGTAGCCTTAATATTGACGGAGATAGTGCCACCGTGCTGGTCTGACGGAACGGTGACGAACTGGCGTCATTGGCCATGCGCATCCTGTTCACCATGTCAGGTTGTATCGGTTTGCCGAAATTACAGGTCCGTAGCCTTAATATTGACGGAGATAGTGCCACCGTGCTGGTCTGACGGAACGGTGACGAACTGCTGGCATCCTGTGTTCACCATGTCAGGTTGTATCGGTTTGCCGAAATTACAGGTCCGAGCCTTAATATTGACGGAGATAGTGCCACCGTGCTGGTCTGACGGAACGGTGACAACCGGCGTTTGGCCATGCGCATCCTGTTCACCATGTCAGGTTGTATCGATTTGCCGAAATTACAGGTCCGTAGCCTGAATATTGACGGAGATAGTGCCACCCGTGCTGGTCTGACGGAACGGTGACGAACTGGCGTCATTGGCCATGCGCATTCTGTTCACCATGTCAGGTTGTATCGGTTTGCCGAAATTACAGGTCCGTAGCCTTAATATTGACGGAGATAGTGCCACCGTGCTGGTCTGACGGAACGGTGACGAACTGGCGTCATTGGCCATGCGCATTCTGTTCACCATGTCAGGTTGTATCGGTTTGCCGAAATTACAGGTCCGTAGCCTTAATATTGACGGAGATAGTGCCACCGTGCTGGTCTGACGGAACGGTGACGAACTGGCGTCATTGGCCATGCGCATCCTGTTCACCATGTCTGGTTGTTGTATCGGTTTGCCGAAATTACAGGTCCGTAGCCTTAATATTGACGGAGATAGTGCCACCGTGCTGGTCTGACGGAACGGTGACGAACTGGCGTCATTGGCCATGCATCCTGTTCACCATGTCTGGTTGTATCGGTTTGCCGAAATTACAGGTCCGTAGCCTTAATATTGACGGAGATAGTGCCACCGTGCTGGTCTGACGGAACGGTGACGAACTGGCGTCATTGGCCATGCGCATCGTGTTCGGCATGTCAGGTTGTATAGATTTGCCGAAATTACAGGTCCGTAGCCTTAATATTGACGGAGATAGTGCCACCGTGCTGGTCTGACGGAACGGTGACGAACTGGAGTCATTGGCCATGCGCATCGTGTTCACCATGTCAGGTTGTATCGGTTTGCCGAAATTACAGGTCCGTAGCCTTAATATTGACGGAGATAGTGCCACCGTGCTGGTCTGACGGAACGGTGACAAACTGGCGTCATTGGTCATGCGCATCGTGTTCACCATGTCTGGTTGTATCGGTTTGCCGAAATTACAGGTCCGTAGCCTTAATATTGATGGAGATAGTGCCACCGTGCTGGTCTGACGGAACGGTGACGAACTGGCGTCATTGGCCATGTGCATCGTGTTCGGCATGTCAGGTTGTATAGATTTGCCGAAATTACAGGTCTGTAGCCTTAATATTGACGGAGATAGTGCCACCGTGCTGGTCTGACGGAACGGTGACAAACTGGCGTCATTGGCCATGCGCATCCTGTTCACCATGTCAGGTTGTATCGATTTGCCGAAATTACAGGTCCGTAGCCTGAATATTGACGGAGATAGCACCATCGTACTGGTCTGACGGAACGGTGACGAACTGGCGTCATTGGCCATGCGCATTCTGTTCACCATGTCAGGTTGTATCGGTTTGCCGAAATTACAGGTCCGTAGCCTTAATATTGACGGAGATAGTGCCACCGTGCTGGTCTGACGGAACGGTGACGAACTGGCGTCATTGGCCATGCGCATTCCTGTTCACCATGTCAGGTTGTATCGGTTTGCCGAAATTACAGGTCCGTAGCCTTAATATTGACGGAGATAGCACCATCGTGCTGGTCTGACGGAACGGTGACGAACTGGCGTCATTGGCCATGCGCATCCTGTTCGGCATGTCAGGTTGTATCGATTTGCCGAAATTACAGGTCCGTAGCCTGAATATTGACGGAGATAGTGCCACCGTGCTGGTCTGACGGAACGGTGCCGAACTGGCGTCATTGGCCATGCGCATCCTGTTCACCATGTCTGGTTGTATCGGTTTGCCGAAATTACAGGTCCGTAGCCTTAATATTGACGGAGATAGTGCCACCGTGCTGGTCTGACGGAACGGTGACGAACTGGCGTCATTGGCCATGCGCATCGTGTTCACCATGTCAGGTTGTATCGGTTTGCCGAAATTACAGGTCCGTAGCCTTAATATTGACGGAGATAGTGCCACCGTGCTGGTCTGACGGAACGGTGACAAACTGGCGTCATTGGCCATGCGCATCCTGTTCACCATGTCTGGTTGTATCGGTTTGCCGAAATTACAGGTCCGTAGCCTTAATATTGACGGAGATAGTGCCACCGTGCTGGTCTGACGGAACGGTGACGAACTGGCGTCATTGGCCATGCGCATTCCTGTTCACCATGTCAGGTTGTATAGGTTTGCCGAAATTACAGGTCCGTAGCCTTAATATTGACGGAGATAGCGCCACCGTGCTGGTCTGACGGAACGGTGACGAACTGGCGTCATTGGCCATGCGCATCCTGTTCACCATGTCAGGTTGTATCGGTTTGCCGAAATTACAGGTCCGTAGCCTTAATATTGACGGAGATAGTGCCACCGTGCTGGTCTGACGGAACGGTGACGAACTGGCGTCATTGGCCATGCGCATCCTGTTCACCATGTCAGGTTGTATCGGTTTGCCGAAATTACAGGTCCGTAGCCTTAATATTGACGGAGATAGTGCCACCGTGCTGGTCTGACGGAACGGTGACGAACTGGCGTCATTGGCCATGCGCATCCTGTTCACCATGTCAGGTTGTATCGGTTTGCCGAAATTACAGGTCCGTAGCCTTAATATTGACGGAGATAGCGACACCGTGCTGGTCTGACGAAACGGTGACGAACTGGCGTCATTGGCCATGCGCATCGTGTTCTGTTCACCATGTCAGGTTGTATCGGTTTGCCGAAATTACAGGTCCGTAGCCTTAATATTGACGGAGATAGTGCCACCGTGCTGGTCTGACGGAACGGTGACGAACTGGCGTCATTGGCCATGCGCATCCTGTTCGGCACCATGTCAGGTTGTATCGGTTTGCCGAAATTACAGGTCCGTAGCCTTAATATTGACGGAGATAGCGACACCGTGCTGGTCTGACGGAACGGTGACGAACTGGCGTCATTGGCCATGCGCATCCTGTTCACCATGTCAGGTTGTATAGGTTTGCCGAAATTACAGGTCCGTAGCCTTAATATTGACGGAGATAGTGCCACCGTGCTGGTCTGACGGAATCGGTGACAAACAGGTGGCGTCATTGGCCATGCGCATTCGTGTTCACCATGTCTGGTTGTATCGGTTTGCCGAAATTACAGGTCCGTAGCCTTAATATTGACGGAGATAGCGACACCGTGCTGGTCTGACGAAACGGTGACGAACTGGCGTCATTGGCCATGCGCATCGTGTTCACCATGTCAGGTTGTATCGGTTTGCCGAAATTACAGGTCCGTAGCCTTAATATTGACGGAGATAGTGCCACCGTGCTGGTCTGACGGAACGGTGACAAACTGGCGTCATTGGCCATGCGCATCCTGTTCACCATGTCTGGTTGTATCGGTTTGCCGAAATTACAGGTCCGTAGCCTTAATATTGACGGAGATAGCGACACCGTGCTGGTCTGACGGAACGGTGACGAACTGGCGTCATTGGCCATGCGCATCCTGTTCACCATGTCAGGTTGTATAGGTTTGCCGAAATTACAGGTCCGTAGCCTTAATATTGACGGAGATAGTGCCACCGTGCTGGTCTGACGGAACGGTGACGAACTGGCGTCATTGGCCATGCGCATTCTGTTCACCATGTCTGGTTGTATCGGTTTGCCGAAATTACAGGTCCGTAGCCTTAATATTGACGGAGATAGCGCCACCGTGCTGGTCTGACGGAACGGTGACGAACTGGCGTCATTGGCCATGCGCATCGTGTTCACCATGTCAGGTTGTATAGATTTGCCGAAATTACAGGTCCGTAGCCTTAATATTGACGGAGATAGTGCCACCGTGCTGGTCTGACGGAACGGTGACGAACTGGCGTCATTGGCCATGCGCATCCTGTTCACCATGTCTGGTTGTATAGGTTTGCCGAAATTACAGGTCCGTAGCCTTAATATTGACGGAGATAGCGCCACCGTGCTGGTCTGACGGAACGGTGACGAACTGGCGTCATTGGCCATGCGCATCGTGTTCACCATGTCAGGTTGCCGAAATTACAGGTCCGTAGCCTTAATATTGACGGAGATAGTGCCACCGTGCTGGTCTGACGGAACGGTGACGAACTGGCGTCATTGGCCATGCGCATCCTGTTCACCATGTCAGGTTGTATAGGTTTGCCGAAATTACAGGTCCGTAGCCTTAATATTGACGGAGATAGTGCCACCGTGCTGGTCTGACGGAGCGTGCATCGTGTTCGGCATGTCAGGTTGCACGATTACAGGTCCGTAGCCTTAATATTGACGGAGATAGCGCCACCGTGCTGGTCTGACGGAACGGTGACGAACTGGCGTCATTGGCCATGCGCATCCTGTTCACCATGTCAGGTTGTATCGGTTTGCCGAAATTACAGGTCCGTAGCCTTAATATTGACGGAGATAGTGCCACCGTGCTGGTCTGACGGAACGGTGACGAACTGGCGTCATTGGCCATGCGCATCGTGTTCACCATGTCAGGTTGTATAGATTTGCCGAAATTACAGGTCCGTAGCCTTAATATTGACGGAGATAGGTGCCACCGTGCTGGTCTGACGGAACGGTGACGAACTGGCGTCATTGGCCATGCGCATTCTGTTCACCATGTCTGGTTGTATCGGTTTGCCGAAATTACAGGTCCGTAGCCTTAATATTGACGGAGATAGCGCCACCGTGCTGGTCTGACGAAACGGTGACGAACTGGCGTCATTGGCCATGCGCATCGTGTTCACCATGTCAGGTTGTATAGATTTGCCGAAATTACAGGTCCGTAGCCTTAATATTGACGGAGATAGTGCCACCGTGCTGGTCTGACGGAACGGTGACGAACTGGCGTCATTGGCCATGCGCATCCTGTTCACCATGTCAGGTTGTATCGGTTTGCCGAAATTACAGGTCCGTAGCCTTAATATTGACGGAGATAGCGCCACCGTGCCACCGTGGTCTGACGGAACGGTGACGAACTGGCGTCATTTCACCATGGCCGTGTTCGGCATGTCAGGTTGTGGCGATTTGCCGAAATTACAGGTCCGTAGCCTTAATATTGACGGAGATAGCGCCACCGTGCTGGTCTGACGGAACGGTGACGAACTGGCGTCATTGGCCATGCGCATCCTGTTCACCATGTCAGGTTGTATCGGTTTGCCGAAATTACAGGTCCGTAGCCTTAATATTGACGGAGATAGCGCCACCGTGCTGGTCTGACGGAACGGTGACGAACTGGCGTCATTGGCCATGCGCATCGTGTTCACCATGTCAGGTTGTATAGATTTGCCGAAATTACAGGTCCGTAGCCTTAATATTGACGGAGATAGTGCCACCGTGCTGGTCTGACGGAACGGTGACGAACTGGCGTCATTGGCCATGCGCATCGTGTTCACCATGTCAGGTTGTATCGATTTGTTTGCCGAAATTACAGGTCCGTAGCCTTAATATTGACGGAGATAGTGCCACCGTGCTGGTCTGACGGAACGGTGACGAGCTGGCGTCATTGGCCATGCGCATCGTGTTCACCATGTCAGGTTGTATAGATTTGCCGAAATTACAGGTCCGTAGCCTTAATATTGACGGAGATAGTGCCACCGTGCTGGTCTGACGGAACGGTGACGAACTGGCGTCATTGGCCATGCGCATCGTGTTCACCATGTCAGGTTGTATCGGTTTGCCGAAATTACAGGTCCGTAGCCTTAATATTGACGGAGATAGCGCCACCGTGCTGGTCTGACGGAACGGTGACGAACTGGCGTCACGGCCATGCGCATCGTGTTCACCATGTCAGGTTGTATATTTGCCGAAATTACAGGTCCGTAGCCTTAATATTGACGGAGATAGCACCGTGCTGGTCTGACGGAACGGTGACGAACTGGCGTCATTGGCCATGCGCATCCTGTTCACCATGTCAGGTTGTATCGGTTTGCCGAAATTACAGGTCCGTAGCCTTAATATTGACGGAGATAGCGCCACCGTGCTGGTCTGACGGAACGGTGACGAACTGGCGTCATTGGCCATGCGCATCCTGTTCACCATGTCAGGTTGTATAGATTTGCCGAAATTACAGGTCCGTAGCCTTAATATTGACGGAGATAGCGACAATTGTCACGCGCATCCAGTCAGGTTGGTTTGCCGAAATTACAGGTTAGCCTTAATATTGAATATTGACGGAAATTGGCCATGCGCATCCTGTTCACCATGTCAGGTTGTATAGATTTGCCGAAATTACAGGTCCGTAGCCTTAATATTGACGGAGATAGCGCCACCGTGCTGGTCTGACGGAACGGTGACGAACTGGCGTCATTGGCCATGCGCATCCTGTTCACCATGTCAGGTTGTATAGATTTGCCGAAATTACAGGTCCGTAGCCTTAATATTGACGGAGATAGCGACACCGTGCTAATTGACGCGGTAGGTCAGGTTGTATCGGTGCTGAAATTACAGGTCCGTAGCCTTAGACGGAGATAGCGACACCGTGCTGGTCTGACGGAACGGTGACGAACTGGCGTCATTGGCCATGCGCATCCTGTTCACCATGTCAGGTTGTATAGGTTTGCCGAAATTACAGGTCCGTAGCCTTAATATTGACGGAGATAGCGCCACCGTGCTGGTCTGACGGAACGGTGACGAAACTGGCGTCATTGGCCATGCGCATCCTGTTCACCATGTCAGGTTGTATCGGTTTGCCGAAATTACAGGTCCGTAGCCTTAATATTGACGGAGATAGTGCCACCGTGCTGGTCTGACGGAACGGTGACAAACTGGCGTCATTGGCCATGCGCATCCTGTTCACCATGTCAGGTTGTATAGATTTGCCGAAATTACAGGTCCGCAGCCTTAATATTGACGGAGATAGCGCCACCGTGCTGGTCTGACGGAACGGTGACGAGCTGGCGTCATTGGCCATGCGCATCCTGTTCACCATGTCAGGTTGTATCGGTTTGCCGAAATTACAGGTCCGTAGCCTTAATATTGACGGAGATAGTGCCACCGTGCTGGTCTGACGGAACGGTGACAAACTGGCGTCATTGGCCATGCGCATCCTGTTCACCATGTCAGGTTGTATAGGTTTGCCGAAATTACAGGTCCGTAGCCTTAATATTGACGGAGATAGCGCCACCGTGCTGGTCTGACGGAACGGTGACGACTGGCGTCATTGGCTGGCGTCATTGGCCATGCGCATCCTGTTCACCATGTCTGAGGTTGTATCGGTTTGCCGAAATTACAGGTCCGTAGCCTTAATATTGACGGAGATAGTGCCACCGTGCTGGTCTGACGGAACGGTGACAAACTGGCGTCATTGGCCATGCGCATCCTGTTCACCATGTCAGGTTGTATCCTGTTCACCATGTCAGGTTGTATAGCGCCACCGTGCTGGTCTGACGGTGGCGTCATTGGCCATGCGCATCCTGTTCACCATGTCAGGTTGTATCGGTTTGCGAAATTACAGGTCCGTAGCCTTGATATTGACGAGATAGTGCCACCGTGCTGGTCTGACGGAACGGTGGACAACCGGCGTCATTGGCCATGCGCATCGTGTTCGGCATGTCAGGTTGTATCGGTCCGCAGGTCCGTAACCTTAATATTGACGGAGATAGCGCCACCGTGCTGGTCTGACGGAACGGTGACAAACTGGCGTCATTGGCCATGCGCATCGTGTTCGGCATGTCAGGTTGTATCGGTTTGCCGAAATTACAGGTCCGTAGCCTTAATATTGACGGAGATAGCGCCACCGTGCTGGTCTGACGGAACGGTGACGAGCTGGCGTCATTGGCCATGCGCATCCTGTTCACCATGTCAGGTTGAGCAATATCGGTTTGCCGAAATTGAGTCCGTAGCCTTAATATTGACGGAGATAGCGACACCGTGCTGGTCTGACGGAACGGTGACAAACTGGCGTCATTGGCCATACGCATCTGTTCACCATGTCAGGTTGTATCGGTTTGCCGAAATTACAGGTCCGTAGCCTTAATATTGACGGAGATAGCACCATCGTGCTGGTCTGACGGAACGGTGACGAACTGGCGTCATTGGCCATGCGCATCCTGTTCACCATGTCAGGTTGTATCGGTTGCCGAAATTACAGGTCCGTAGCCTTAATATTGACGGAGATAAGGTATACGTGCTGGTCTGACGGAACGGTGACAAACTGGCGTCATTGGCCATGCGCATCCTGTTCACCATGTCAGGTTGTATAGATTTGCCGAAATTACAGGTCCGCAGCCTTAATATTGACGGAGATAGCGCCACCGTGCTGGTCTGACGGAACGGTGACGAGCTGGCGTCATTGGCCATGTGCATCCTGTTCACCATGTCAGGTTGTATCAGTTTGCTGAAATTACAGGTCCGTAGCCTTGATATTGACGGAGATAGTGACCACCGTGCTGGTCTGACGGTACCGTGACAAACTGGCGTCATTGGCCATGCGCATCGTGTTCACATGTCAGGTTGTATCGGTTTGCCGAAATTACAGGTCCGTAGCCTTAATATTGACGGAGATAGCGCCACCGTGCTGGTTCGACGGAACGGTGACGAGCTGGCGTCATTGGCCATGCGCATCCTGTTCACCATGTCAGGTTGTATCGGTTTGCCGAAATTACAGGTCGTAGCCTTAATATTGACGGAGATAGTGACCACTGCGTTGGTCTGACGGAACGGTGACAACTGGCGTCATTGGCCATGCGCATCCTGTTCACCATGTCAGGTTGTATAGATTTGCCGAAATTATTCACAGGTCCGCAGCCTTAATATTGACGGAGATAGCGCCACCGTGCTGGTCTGATGACGAGCGGCGTCATTGGCCACACCGTTCACCATGTCGGTTGCTGCCTCGGTTTTGCTGAAATGGTCTGCCTTGATATTGACGGAGATAGTGCCACCGGTGACAAACTGGCGTCATTGGCCATACCCGTGTTCGGCATGTCAGGTTGTATCGGTTTGCCGAAATTACAGGTCCGGTAGCCTTAATATTGACGGAGATAGCGCCACCGTGCTGGTCTGACGGAACGGTGACAAACTGGCGTCATTGGCCATACGCATCGTGTTCGGCATGTCCCGGGTTGTATCGGTTTGCCAAAATTACAGGTCCGTAGCCTTAATATTGACGGAGATAGCGCCACCGTGCTGGTCTGACGGAACGGTGACGAGCTGGCGTCATTGGCCATGCGCATCCTGTTCACCATGTCCGGAGTTATCGGTTTGCCGAAATTACAGGTCCGTAGCCTTAATATTGACGGAGATAGTGCCACCGTGCTGGTCTGACGAACGGTGACGAACTGGCGTCATTGGCCATGCGCAATACGTGTTCACCATGTCAGTTGTATCGGTTTGCCGAAATTACAGGTCCGCAGCCTTAATATTGACGGAGATAGTGCCACCGTGCTGGTCTGACGGAACGGTGACAAACTGGCGTCATTGGCCATGCGCATCCTGTTCACCATGTCTGGTTGTATCGGTTTGCCGAAATTACAGGTCCGTAGCCTTAATATTGACGGAGATAGCGACACCGTGCTGGTCTGACGGAACGCAGGACGAACTGGCGTCATTGGCCATGCGCATCCTGTTCACCATGTCAGGTTGTATAGGTTTGCCGAAATTATAGGTCCGTAGCCTTAATATTGACGGAGATAGTGCCACCGTGCTGGTTCTGACGGAACGGTGACAAACTGGCGTCATTGGCCATGCGCATTCTGTTCACCATGTCTGGTTGTATCGGTTTGCCGAAATTACAGGTCCGTAGCCTTAATATTGACGGAGATAGCGCCACTGTGCTGGTCTGACGAAACGGTGACGAACTGGCGTCATTGGCCATGCGCATCGTGTTCACCATGTCATTGTATAGATTTGCCGAAATTACAGGTCCGTAGCCTTAATATTGATTGAGATAGTGCCACCGTGCTGGTCTGACGGAACGGTGACGAACTGGCGTCATTGGCCATGCGCATTCTGTTCACCATGTCTGGTTGTATCGGTTTGCCGAAATTACAGGTCCGTAGCCTTAATATTGACGGAGATAGCGCCACCGTGCTGGTCTGACGAAACGGTGACGAACTGGCGTCATTGGCCATGCGCATCGTGTTCACCATGTCAGGTTGTATAGATTTGCCGAAATTACAGGTCCGTAGCCTTAATATTGACGGAGATAGTGCCACCGTGCTGGTCTGACGGAACGGTGACGAACTGGCGTCATTGGCCATGCGCATCCTGTTCACCATGTCAGGTTGTATCGGTCATTGAAATTACAGGTCCGTAGCCTCAATATTGACGGAGATAGCGCCACCGTGCTGGTCTGACGGAACGGTGACGAACTGGCGTCATTGGCCATGTGCATCGTGTTCGGCATGTCAGGTTGTATAGAGCAATACGTAACCGAACGAAGTACT
>JAPDHH010000149.1:0-12276 GCA_032158285.1 Phytophthora sansomeana
GATGTACTTCGTTCAGTTACGTATTGCTACGCCAGTTCGTCACCGTTTCCTCAAACCAGTACGATGGCGCTATCTTCGTCAATAAATGAGGCTACGGACCTGTAATTTCGGCAAACCTACACAACCAGCCATGCTGAACACGATGCGCATGGCCAATGACGCCAGTTCGTCACCGTTCCCTCAAACCAGCATGGTGGCGCTATCTCCGTCAATATTAACGCTACGGACCTGTAATTTCGGCAAACCTACACAACCAGCCATGCTGAACACGATGCGCATGGCCAATGACGCCAGTTCGTCACCGTTCCCTCAAACCAGCATGGTGGCGCTATCTCCGTCAATAATGAGGCTACGGACCTGTAATTTCGGCAAACCGACGCAACCAGCCATACTAAACACGATGCGCATGGCCAATGACGCCAGTTCGTCACCGTTCCCTCAAACCAGCATGGTGGCGATATCTCCGTCAATATTGAGGCTACGGACCTGTAATTTCGGCAAACCGACGCAACTAGCCATACTAAACACGATGCGCATGGCCAATGACGCCAGTTCGTCACCGTTCCCTCAAACCAGCATGGTGGCGCTATCTCCGTCAATAATGAGGCTACGGACCTGTAATTTCGACAAACCTATACAACCAGCCATGCTGAACACGATGCGCATGGCCAATGACGCCAGTTCGTCACCGTTTCGTCAAACCAGTACGATGGCGCTATCTTCGTCAATATTGAGGCTACGGACCTGTAATTTCGGCAAACCGACACAACCAGCCATACCGAACACGATGCGCACGGCCAATGACGCCAGTTCGTCACCGTTCCCTCAAACCAGCATGGTGGCGATATCTTCGTCAATATTGAGGCTACGGACCTGTAATTTCGGCAAACCGACACAACCAGCCATACCGAACACGATGCGCACGGCCAATGACGCCAGTTCGTCACCGTTTCGTCCAAACCAGTACGATGGCGCTATCTCCGTCAATATTGAGGCTACGGACCTGTAATTTCGGCAAACCGACACAACCAGCCATACCGAACACGATGCGCACGGCCAATGACGCCAGTTCGTCACCGTTCCCTCAAACCAGCATGGTGGCGACATCTTCGTCAATATTGAGGCTACGGACCTGTAATTTCGGCAAACCGACACAACCAGCCATACCGAACACGATGCGCACGGCCAATGACGCCAGTTCGTCACCGTTTCGTCAAACCAGTACGATGGCGCTATCTCCGTCAATATTGAGGCTACGGACCTGTAATTTCGGCAAACCTACACAACCAGCCATGCTGAACACGATGCGCATGGCCAATGACGCCAGTTCGTCACCGTTCCCTCAAACCAGCATGGTGGCGCTATCTCCGTCAATATTAACGCTACGGACCTGTAATTTCGGCAAACCTGCACAACCAGCCATGCTGAACACGATGCGCATGGCCAATGACGCCAGTTCACCGTTCCTCAAACCAGCATGGTGGCGCTATCTCCGTCAATAACAACGCTACGGACCTGTAATTTCGGCAAACCTACACAGCAGCCATGCTGAACACGATGCGCATGGCCAATGACGCCAGTTCGTGCCGTTCCCTCAAACCAGCATGGTGGCGCTATCTCCGTCAATAATGAGGCTACGGACCTGTAATTTCGGCAAACCGACGCAACCAGCCATACTAAACACGATGCGCATGGCCAATGACGCCAGTTCGTCACCGTTCCCTCAAACCAGCATGGTGGCGCTATCTCCGTCAATAATGAGGCTACGGACCTGTAATTTCGACAAACCTATACGACCAGCCATGCTGAACACGATGCGCATGGCCAATGACGCCAGTTCGTCACCGTTCCCTCAAACCAGCATGGTGGCGATATCTTCGTCAATATTGAGGCTACGGACCTGTAATTTCGACGACCTATACAACCAGCCATACCGAACACGATGCCCATGGCCAATGACGCCAGTTCGTCACCGTTTCGTCAAACCAGTACGATAGCGCTATCTCCGTCAATATTGAGGCTACGGACCTGTAATTTCGGCAAACCGACGCAACCAGCCATACTAAACACGATGCGCATGGCCAATGACGCCAGTTCGTCACCGTTTCCTCAAACCAGTACGATGGCGCTATCTTCGTCAATATTGAGGCTACGGACCTGTAATTTCGGCAAACCGACACAACCAGCCATAATACCGAACACGATGCGCACGGCCAATGACGCCAGTTCGTCACCGTTCCCTCAAACCAGCATGGTGGCGATATCTTCGTCAATATTGAGGCTACGGACCTGTAATTTCGGCAAACCGACACAACCAGCCATACCGAACACGATGCGCACGGCCAATGACGCCAGTTCGTCACCGTTTCGTCAAACCAGTACGATGGCGCTATCTCCGTCAATATTGAGGCTACGGACCTGTAATTTCGGCAAACCGACACAACCAGCCATACCGAACACGATGCGCACGGCCAATGACGCCAGTTCGTCACCGTTCCCTCAAACCAGCATGGTGGCGACATCTTCGTCAATATTGAGGCTACGGACCTGTAATTTCGGCAAACCGACACAACCAGCCATACCGAACACGATGCGCACGGCCAATGACGCCAGTTCGTCACCGTTTCGTCAAACCAGTACGAATGGCGCTATCTCCGTCAATATTGAGGCTACGGACCTGTAATTTCGGCAAACCGACACAACCAGCCATACCGAACACGATGCGCACGGCCAATGACGCCAGTTCGTCACCGTTCCCTCAAACCAGCATGGTGGCGCTATCTCCGTCAATAATGAGGCTACGGACCTGTAATTTCGACAAACCTATACAACCAGCCATGCTGAACACGATGCGCATGGCCAATGACGCCAGTTCGTCACCGTTCCCTCAAACCAGCATGGTGGCGATATCTTCGATAATAATATGAGGCCACGGACCTGTAATTTCGGCAAACCTATACAACCAGCCATACCGAACACGATGCGCCTGGCCAATGACGCCAGTTCGTCACCGTTCCCTCAAACCAGCATGGTGGCGATATCTTCGTCAATATTATTGAGGCTACGGACCTGTAATTTCGGCAAACCTATACAACCAGCCATACCGAACACGATGCGCATGGCCAATGACGCCAGTTCGTCACCGTTTCGTCAAACCAGTACGATGGCGCTATCTCCGTCAATATTGAGGCTACGGACCTGTAATTTCGGCAAACCTACACAACCAGCCATGCTGAACACGATGCGCATGGCCAATGACGCCAGTTCGTCACCGTTCCCTCAAACCAGCATGGTGGCGATATTCTGGCATCAGTATTGAGGCTACGGACCTGTAATTTCTCGGCAAACCGACGCAACCAGCCATACTAAACACGATGCGCATGGCCAATGACGCCAGTTCGTCACCGTTCCCTCAAACCAGCATGGTGGCGATATCTCCGTCAACATCGATGCTGTCGACCTGTAATTTCGGCAAACCGACGCAATCCAGCCATACTGAACACGATACCCATGGCCAATGACGCCAGTTCGTCACCGTTTCAACAAACCAGTACGATGGTTACGCTATCTTCGTCAATATTGAGGCTACGGACCTGTAATTTCGGCAAACCGACGCAACCAGCCATACTAAACACGATGCGCATGGCCAATGACGCCAGTTCGTCACCGTTCCTTAAACCAGCATGGTGGCGATATCTCCGTCAACATTGATGCTACCGACCTGTAATTTCGGCAAACCGACGCAACCAGCCATACTGAACACGATGCCCATGGCCAATGACGCCAGTTCGTCACCGTTTCGTCAAACCAGTACGATGGCGCTATCTTCGTCAATATTGAGGCTACGGACCTGTAATTTCGGCAAACCGACGCAACCAGCCATACTAAACACGATGCGCATGGCCAATGACGCCAGTTCGTCACCGTTCCCTCAAACCAGCATGGTGGCGATATCTCCGTCAACATTGATGCTACCGACCTGTAATTTCGGCAAACCGACGCAACCAGCCATACTGAACACGATACCCATGGCCAATGACGCCAGTTCGTCACCGTTTCGTCAAACCAGTACGATGGCGCTATCTTCGTCAATATTGAGGCTACGGACCTGTAATTTCGGCAAACCGACGCAACCAGCCATACTAAACACGATGCGCATGGCCAATGACGCCAGTTCGTCACCGTTCCCTTAAACCAGCATGGTGGCGATATCTCCGTCAACATTGATGCTACCGACCTGTAATTTCGGCAAACCGACGCAACCAGCCATACTGAACACGATGCCCATGGCCAATGACGCCAGTTCGTCACCGTTTCGTCAAACCAGTACGATGGCGCTATCTTCGTCAATATTGAGGCTACGGACCTGTAATTTCGGCAAACCGACGCAACCAGCCATACTAAACACGATGCGCATGGCCAATGACGCCAGTTCGTCACCGTTTCGTCAAACCAGTACGATGGCGCTATCTCCGTCAATATTGAGGCTACGGACCTGTAATTTCGGCAACCGACGCAACCAGCCATACTAAACACGATGCGCATGGCCAATGACGCCAGTTCGTCACCGTTCCCTCAAACCAGCATGGTGGCGCTATCTCCGTCAATATTAACGCTACGGACCTGTAATTTCGGCAAACCTACACAACCAGCCATGCTGAACACGATGCGCATGGCCAATGACGCCAGTTCGTCACCGTTCCCTCAAACCAGCATGGTGGCGATATCTTCGTCAATATTGAGGCTACGGACCTGTAATTTCGGCAAACCTATACAACCAGCCATACCGAACACGATGCGCACGGCCAATGACGCCAGTTCGTCACCGTTCCCTCAAACCAGCATGGTGGCGATATCTCCATCAGTATTGAGGCTACGGACCTGTAATTTCGGCAAACCGACGCAACCAGCCATACTAAACACGATGCGCATGGCCAATGACGCCAGTTCGTCACCGTTCCCTCAAACCAGCATGGTGGCGATATCTCCGTCAACATTGATGCTACCGACCTGTAATTTCGGCAAACCGACGCAACCAGCCATACTGAACACGATACCCATGGCCAATGACGCCAGTTCGTCACCGTTTCGTCAAACCAGTACGATGGCGCTATCTTCGTCAATATTGAGGCTACGGACCTGTAATTTCGGCAAACCGACGCAACCAGCCATACTAAACACGATGCGCATGGCCAATGACGCCAGTTCGTCACCGTTCCCTTAAATCAGCATGGTGGCGATATCTCCGTCAACATTGATGCTACCGACCTGTAATTTCGGCAAACCGACGCAACCAGCCATACTGAACACGATGCCCATGGCCAATGACGCCAGTTCGTCACCGTTTCGTCAAACCAGTACGATGGCGCTATCTCCGTCAATATTGAGGCTACGGACCTGTAATTTCGGCAAACCGACGCAACCAGCCATACTAAACACGATGCGCATGGCCAATGACGCCAGTTCGTCACCGTTCCCTCAAACCAGCATGGTGGCGCTATCTCCGTCAATATTAACGCTACGGACCTGTAATTTCGGCAAACCTACACAACCAGCCATGCTGAACACGATGCGCATGGCCAATGACGCCAGTTCGTCACCGTTCCCTCAAACCAGCATGGTGGCGCTATCTCCGTCAATAATGAGGCTACGGACCTGTAATTTCGACAAACCTATACAACCAGCCATGCTGAACACGATGCGCATGGCCAATGACGCCAGTTCGTCACCGTTCCCTCAAACCAGCATGGTGGCGATATCTCCGTCAATATTGAGGCTACGGACCTGTAATTTCGGCAAACCGACGCAACCAGCCATACTAAACACGATGCGCATGGCCAATGACGCCAGTTCGTCACCGTTTCGTCAAACCAGTACGATGGCGCTATCTCCGTCAATATTGAGGCTACGGACCTGTAATTTCGGCAAACCGACGCAACCAGCCATACTAAACACGATGCGCATGGCCAATGACGCCAGTTCGTCACCGTTTCGTCAAACCAGTACGATGGCGCTATCTCCGTCAATATTGAGGCTACGGACCTGTAATTTCGGCAAACCGACACAACCAGCCATACCGAACACGATACCCATGGCCAATGACGCCAGTTCGTCACCGTTTCGTCAAACCAGTACGATGGCGCTATCTTCGTCAATATTGAGGCTACGGACCTGTAATTTCGGCAAACCGACGCAACCAGCCATACTAAACACGATGCGCATGGCCAATGACGCCAGTTCGTCACCGTTCCCTCAAACCAGCATGGTGGCGATATCTCCGTCAACATTGATGCTACCGACCTGTAATTTCGGCAAACCGACGCAACCAGCCATACTGAACACGATACCCATGGCCAATGACGCCAGTTCGTCACCGTTTCGTCAAACCAGTACGATGGCGCTATCTTCGTCAATATTGAGGCTACGGACCTGTAATTTCGGCAAACCGACACAACCAGCCATACCGAACACGATGCGCACGGCCAATGACGCCAGTTCGTCACCGTTCCCTCAAACCAGCATGGTGGCGATATCTTCGTCAATATTGAGGCTACGGACCTGTAATTTCGGCAAACCGACGCAACCAGCCATACTGAACACGATACCCATGGCCAATGACGCCAGTTCGTCACCGTTTCGTCAAACCAGTACGATGGCGCTATCTCCGTCAATATTAACGCTACGGACCTGTAATTTCGGCAAACCTACACAACCAGCCATGCTGAACACGATGCGCATGGCCAATGACGCCAGTTCGTCACCGTTCCCTCAAACCAGCATGGTGGCGCTATCTCCGTCAATAATGAGGCTACGGACCTGTAATTTCGACAAACCTATACAACCAGCCATGCTGAACACGATGCGCATGGCCAATGACGCCAGTTCGTCACCGTTCCCTCAAACCAGCATGGTGGCGATATCTCCGTCAATATTGAGGCTACGGACCTGTAATTTCGGCAAACCGACGCAACCAGCCATACTAAACACGATGCGCATGGCCAATGACGCCAGTTCGTCACCGTTTCGTCAAACCAGTACGATGGCGCTATCTCCGTCAATATTGAGGCTACGGACCTGTAATTTCGGCAAACCGACGCAACCAGCCATACTAAACACGATGCGCATGGCCAATGACGCCAGTTCGTCACCGTTTCGTCAAACCAGTACGATGGCGCTATCTCCGTCAATATTGAGGCTACGGACCTGTAATTTCGGCAAACCGACACAACCAGCCATACCGAACACGATACCCATGGCCAATGACGCCAGTTCGTCACCGTTTCGTCAAACCAGTACGATGGCGCTATCTTCGTCAATATTGAGGCTACGGACCTGTAATTTCGGCAAACCGACGCAACCAGCCATACTAAACACGATGCGCATGGCCAATGACGCCAGTTCGTCACCGTTCCCTCAAACCAGCATGGTGGCGATATCTCCGTCAACATTGATGCTACCGACCTGTAATTTCGGCAAACCGACGCAACCAGCCATACTGAACACGATACCCATGGCCAATGACGCCAGTTCGTCACCGTTTCGTCAAACCAGTACGATGGCGCTATCTTCGTCAATATTGAGGCTACGGACCTGTAATTTCGGCAAACCGACACAACCAGCCATACCGAACACGATGCGCACGGCCAATGACGCCAGTTCGTCACCGTTCCCTCAAACCAGCATGGTGGCGATATCTTCGTCAATATTGAGGCTACGGACCTGTAATTTCGGCAAACCGACGCAACCAGCCATACTGAACACGATACCCATGGCCAATGACGCCAGTTCGTCACCGTTTCGTCAAACCAGTACGATGGCGCTATCTCCGTCAATATTAACGCTACGGACCTGTAATTTCGGCAAACCTACACAACCAGCCATGCTGAACACGATGCGCATGGCCAATGACGCCAGTTCGTCACCGTTCCCTCAAACCAGCATGGTGGCGCTATCTCCGTCAATAATGAGGCTACGGACCTGTAATTTCGACAAACCTATACAACCAGCCATGCTGAACACGATGCGCATGGCCAATGACGCCAGTTCGTCACCGTTCCCTCAAACCAGCATGGTGGCGATATCTCCGTCAATATTGAGGCTACGGACCTGTAATTTCGGCAAACCGACGCAACCAGCCATACTAAACACGATGCGCATGGCCAATGACGCCAGTTCGTCACCGTTTCGTCAAACCAGTACGATGGCGCTATCTCCGTCAATATTGAGGCTACGGACCTGTAATTTCGGCAAACCGACGCAACCAGCCATACTAAACACGATGCGCATGGCCAATGACGCCAGTTCGTCACCGTTTCGTCAAACCAGTACGATGGCGCTATCTCCGTCAATATTGAGGCTACGGACCTGTAATTTCGGCAAACCGACACAACCAGCCATACCGAACACGATACCCATGGCCAATGACGCCAGTTCGTCACCGTTTCGTCAAACCAGTACGATGGCGCTATCTTCGTCAATATTGAGGCTACGGACCTGTAATTTCGGCAAACCGACGCAACCAGCCATACTAAACACGATGCGCATGGCCAATGACGCCAGTTCGTCACCGTTCCCTCAAACCAGCATGGTGGCGATATCTCCGTCAACATTGATGCTACCGACCTGTAATTTCGGCAAACCGACGCAACCAGCCATACTGAACACGATACCCATGGCCAATGACGCCAGTTCGTCACCGTTTCGTCAAACCAGTACGATGGCGCTATCTTCGTCAATATTGAGGCTACGGACCTGTAATTTCGGCAAACCGACACAACCAGCCATACCGAACACGATGCGCACGGCCAATGACGCCAGTTCGTCACCGTTCCCTCAAACCAGCATGGTGGCGATATCTTCGTCAATATTGAGGCTACGGACCTGTAATTTCGGCAAACCGACACAACCAGCCATACCGAACACGATGCGCACGGCCAATGACGCCAGTTCGTCACCGTTTCGTCAAACCAGTACGATGGCGCTATCTCCGTCAATATTGAGGCTACGGACCTGTAATTTCGGCAAACCGACACAACCAGCCATACCGAACACGATGCGCACGGCCAATGACGCCAGTTCGTCACCATTCCCTCAAACCAGCATGGTGGCGCTATCTCCGTCAATAATGAGGCTACGGACCTGTAATTTCGACAAACCGACACAACCAGCCATACCGAACACGATGCGCACGGCCAATGACGCCAGTTCGTCACCGTTCCCTCAAACCAGCATGGTGGCGCTATCTCCGTCAATATTGAGGCTACGGACCTGTAATTTCGGCAAACCGACACAACCAGCCATACCGAACACGATGCGCACGGCCAATGACGCCAGTTCGTCACCGTTTCGTCAAACCAGCATGGTGGCGATATCTCCGTCAACATTGATGCTACCGACCTGTAATTTCGGCAAACCGACGCAACCAGCCATACTGAACACGATACCCATGGCCAATGACGCCAGTTCGTCACCGTTTCGTCAAACCAGTACGATGGCGCTATCTTCGTCAATATTGAGGCTACGGACCTGTAATTTCGGCAAACCGACGCAACCAGCCATACTAAACACGATGCGCATGGCCAATGACGCCAGTTCGTCACCGTTCCCTCAAACCAGCATGGTGGCGATATCTCCGTCAACATTGATGCTACCGACCTGTAATTTCGGCAAACCGACGCAACCAGCCATACTGAACACGATACCCATGGCCAATGACGCCAGTTCGTCACCGTTTCGTCAAACCAGTACGATGGCGCTATCTTCGTCAATATTGAGGCTACGGACCTGTAATTTCGGCAAACCGACACAACCAGCCATACCGAACACGATGCGCACGGCCAATGACGCCAGTTCGTCACCGTTCCCTCAAACCAGCATGGTGGCGATATCTTCGTCAATATTGAGGCTACGGACCTGTAATTTCGGCAAACCGACGCAACCAGCCATACCGAACACGATGCGCACGGCCAATGACGCCAGTTCGTCACCGTTCCCTCAAACCAGCATGGTGGCGATATCTTCGTCAATATTGAGGCTACGGACCTGTAATTTCGGCAAACCGACACAACCAGCCATACCGAACACGATGCGCACGGCCAATGACGCCAGTTCGTCACCGTTTCGTCAAACCAGTACGATGGCGCTATCTCCGTCAATATTGAGGCTACGGACCTGTAATTTCGGCAAACCGACACAACCAGCCATACCGAACACGATGCGCACGGCCAATGACGCCAGTTCGTCACCGTTCCCTCAAACCAGCATGGTGGCGCTATCTCCGTCAATAATGAGGCTACGGACCTGTAATTTCGACAAACCGACACAACCAGCCATACCGAACACGATGCGCACGGCCAATGACGCCAGTTCGTCACCGTTCCCTCAAACCAGCATGGTGGCGCTATCTCCGTCAATAATGAGGCTACGGACCTGTAATTTCGACAAACCTATACAACCAGCCATGCTGAACACGATGCGCATGGCCAATGACGCCAGTTCGTCACCGTTCCCTCAAACCAGCATGGTGGCGATATCTTCGTCAATATTGAGGCTACGGACCTGTAATTTCGGCAAACCTATACAACCAGCCATACCGAACACGATGCGCACGGCCAATGACGCCAGTTCGTCACCGTTCCCTCAAACCAGCATGGTGGCGATATCTTCGTCAATATTGAGGCTACGGACCTGTAATTTCGGCAAACCTATACAACCAGCCATACCGAACACGATGCGCATGGCCAATGACGCCAGTTCGTCACCGTTTCGTCAAACCAGTACGATGGCGCTATTATCTCCGTCAATATTGAGGCTACGGACCTGTAATTTCGACAAACCGACACAACCAGCCATACCGAACACGATGCGCACGGCCAATGACGCCAGTTCGTCACCGTTCCCTCAAACCAGCATGGTGGCGCTATCTCCGTCAATAATGAGGCTACGGACTCGTAATTTCGACAAACCTATACAACCAGCCATGCTGAACACGATGCGCATGGCCAATGACGCCAGTTCGTCACCGTTCCCTCAAACCAGCATGGTGGCGATATCTTCGTCAATATTGAGGCTACGGACCTGTAATTTCGGCAAACCTATACAACCAGCCATACCGAACACGATGCGCACGGCCAATGACGCCAGTTCGTCACCGTTCCCCTCAAACCAGCATGGTGGCGATATCTTCGTCAATATTGAGGCTACGGACCTGTAATTTCGGCAAACCTATACAACCAGCCATACCGAACACGATGCGCATGGCCAATGACGCCAGTTCGTCACCGTTTCGTCAAACCAGTACGATGGCGCTATCTCCGTCAATATTGAGGCTACGGACCTGTAATTTCGGCAAACCGACACAACCAGCCATACTAAACACGATGCGCATGGCCAATGACGCCAGTTCGTCACCGTTCCCCTCAAACCAGCATGGTGGCGATATCTTCGTCAATATTGAGGCTACGGACCTGTAATTTCGGCAAACCTATACAACCAGCCATACCGAACACGATGCGCATGGCCAATGACGCCAGTTCGTCACCGTTCCCTCAAACCAGCATGGTGGCGATATCTTCGTCAATATTGAGGCTACGGACCTGTAATTTCGGCAAACCTATACAACCAGCCATACCGAACACGATGCGCATGGCCAATGACGCCAGTTCGTCACCGTTTCGTCAAACCAGTACGATGGCGCTATCTCCGTCAATATTGAGGCTACGGACCTGTAATTTCGGCAAACCTACACAACCAGCCATACCGAACACGATGCGCACGGCCAATGACGCCAGTTCGTCACCGTTCCCCGTAAACCAGCATGGTGGCGATATCTTCGTCAATAAGCAATACGTAACTGAACGAAGTACACTATACAACCAGCCATGCCGAACACCATGCGCATATGTTTGCCGAAATTACAGGTCCGTAGCCTCATTATTGACGGAGATAGCGCCACCATGCTGGTTTGAGGGAACGACGAACTGGCGTCATTGGCCATGCGCATCGTGTTCAGCATGGCTGGTTGTATAGGTTTGCTGAAATTACAGGTCCGTAGCCTCAATATTGACGGAGATATCGCCACCATGCTGGTTTGAGGGAACCGACGAACTGGCATCATTGGCCATGCGCATCGTGTTCAGTATGGCTGGTTGTATAGGTTTGCCGAAATTACAGGTCCGTAGCCCTCAATATTGACGAAGATAGCGCCATCGTACTGGCTTGAGGGAACGGTGACGAACTGGCGTCATTGGCAGCAATACGTAACTGAACGAAGTACAA